>PPHJ01000014.1:0-17266 GCA_002991585.1 Ilyonectria mors-panacis | reverse complement strand
TATAGAGCGGATAGATCTATATATTCATTAAAATGAAAAGGTGGATGAAAAATATAGATTTCTTCTTTTAAAGGTTTAAGTTCAGTTTGTTTAGAGGTAATTCTAAATCAAATGTAACTTATTCAATACTAAATCAAAACGTCGTATTTGGAGCTTTTGCAGTAAAAGGTGAATATAGTTACATTGATAAATAACTAGCAATTTAAAGGCTGTAAGGTAAGCCATACATTTTATATGAAAATATCTATCCGCCTCATAAACGTTAGTAAAAATGAAAGATCATAGTTCTGAACCATTTTGCAAAAAGGAATCGGAGATAGGATAGCGCTAGCTGCGTTTTCCACTGTATTCATACGTATATTCCTACTGACTGCGGAGCAGCCTGAGCTATAATAAATTAGATAGATTATTATGTGTGATATTAGAGATTATTTTTTAAATCTTTATGTACTGCTTCGAAGCCGCTGGTATTATTATGTGATGCAAGCAACCCATTACCTTAGATCTTTCTTTAATAGTATTTACATTAGGTAAATATGCTCTATTTAAAATACTAAACATATTTTTAATATAATTTATTCTTTTTTTTTCTCATTTTTAATGCTAAAGCATTAGTAAAAAGATCTGTATTATATGCAACAGATTTTAAATTAATTATATTATATTCTATATTCTTTCCTATAATTTTATTAAGTATATTACTTAATACAGGTAAAAAATATTGAATTATTAAATTTATATTGATTAAGAGAATATAATAAATCATATTTTCTTAATAATCTTAGATGTTTTTTTGCGTATTTATTAAGAATAATACCTCAAACTTTTTTTAAATAAAGATTTTTGAATTTTATAAATTTATTTACATATTGTAATTTATATTTTATAAATTCTTTTTTTCTTATTACATCATTTATAAATATACGATCGCTAGCTGCATATTTATGTTTATTTAATATATTATAAATTTTATGTATATTATTTCTATATAATAAAAAATAACGTTTAGCTATTAATCTTTTACTTATTTTTTTGTTTATTTTTAAGTATTTTTTTTTTTAATACATTTTTTTTCTCTATTTATAGTATACAAAGTAATTATTGCTTTACTATTAGTATGTTTAATTTCTGCATTACTTACATGTATTCTTCTTAACAGATTTCGTCTTCTTTTAAGTAATATAAATTTAGATCCTGTGTATTTATTATCTTTAAAATATAAATTAAAATAACCTTTTATTATTTTATTAATATTTAAATCATTAACCGGTATATTTTTTTAATGTGTTTTTATTAAAAGAATATATAGTATTTTTTCATTCTTTAGAAAAAGAAGGTAAATATTTGGTCATTCCCACATCTCCTAATTTTCTTTTTAAAAGTATTGTTTTAGAATTTTTTCTTAAATTATTATTAAAAATTGTAGCGCTAACGCGCATTTTTGTATTATTATTTATTATATTTGATTTCATATGTAAGCTATATATTATTTGTTTTATTTTTTTTTTAATATATATATAATAAAAAATGTTGGGTGTTAAAAAGGATTATTGTTTATTGCATATAACTCACCTTATAGTCGTTGAACGTTTTTATCTTATAATTTATGCTAAGATAAATTTCGCTTCAAATTTACTAATAGCTTGCGCACAGTAATTTTTGAAATTTACCCAATTTATTTATTAATTATTCTATTTATGTGCTTGCTTTATTTCATAGAGGCACGCACTATTAAATAACGCACGCTATACTTTTTTTTATTATATAAAAAAAATTAGCATGCAATGCTTATACATGTTCCATGAAAGTTATACAAATATTGTATGTAAGCATACAACATAAAATAAAATATTAAAGGACAAACATCCCTAGCGTAGCTTTTCCAATAATCCAAGATCTTTCCTTGTTGCATCTTGTGATCCTATGCCCTGCTTACGCAACTGTAAGATTTGTTGATAATCAAACAGTAAGGCAAGATTAAGCCGTTGAGCTTTTTAGATATTTTAAACATAACTATTATATTAATAATAGTTAAAAAACATTAGTCACTAAGTACATAATGTTTTTAATTATCTCTAATTTCTATATAGTGAAAATCCTACCTTTTTTTAAATATATATACAACTAATGTACATATAAATAATTTTATATGATTAAAAATAGTTAAACTACCTTAAATCGCAAACAAAATAATTTTAAATTATTAGACACTCCTGTTTACTCTTTACAGGGTCTGTGCCCCACATAAACTGTCCCCTAGCGATAGTTCCTTACCAAAGGGTACTTATATTATAAAAATAAGCTGAACTAGGTTGATTTACTAAAATGATTTTTTTATAGCCATAGCTATAAACATCTCATAATCCTAAACCAATTCATTCATATGAAAAAAAAATAAAGGATTCTCATTGTCATCTAGTCAATTACCTTATAATCTGAAAATTGTTTATCATACTCTATAATTAGTGACAGTAAAGCTGCATAGGGTCTTCTCGTCTAACTAGAGGTAAACTGTATCTGCACAGCTATTCCAATTTCACTGAGTCAATCATAGAGACAGCTGTTGTATCGTTACATCATTCATGCAAGACCGCATTTAACGGCCAAGGCATTTCGCTACCTTAGGACCCTCACGTTAAGGCCGCCTTTAACCGGGGTTTCCGTCTACATCAGATATTAGTATATCCAATTATATCTGTTAACCAGCCGGCACCGGGCAGACATCACACTCTATACTTAGATTTTTAATCTTTCAGCAAAGTGCTGTGTTTTAATTAAACAGTCGTACAACACTATTTCATGCTTCTTCCTCTTTACTTGATATTAATCAAGAATAATGAGCTCTCCTTATCCCGAAGTTACGGTAGTCAATTTGCCGAGTTCCTTTATGATTGTTAGCTCATTTACGCCTTCGTATTCTCTACTAGCTTACTTGTTTCAGATTCTAGGTACGGTTACTTTTCATTTATATACATATATATATAAATATATATTACTATTTTTCCAGTACATTTTTCACTTAAAATGTCGTCCTTAGTAATAAAGATTATCTCATCGTTTAAATCTTTAGATAATATAAACTTAGAGGCCGTTACTTAATTACATCCATAAGCTTTAGGCGGAAAATTTTCTTTTAGTTACTCATGTCACCATTATCGCTTGAGTTAAATTTTGGCAGTTTTGCATGCGTGCATATTTTTAAGGCTTCGTAAGAAGTACACATAAAAAATCAGCATGCCCACACATAATTTCATTTAAAAAATAAAAATCATAATTTAGCTCAACGTTCTGCTACCCCATTTAATTATAATAAATTTATTATTATAAATTATCATGGACAAGGTTTCGGTATATTGTTTAGATCCGGTAAATTTTCGATGCTTTTAAAACTTAACAAGCGCTCTGTTACGAGGTCATAAAATTATGGCTGCTTCTAAGCCTATCTCCTTGTCGACTTTAATAAAAACCTTCTTAATTTCACTCAACAAATAATTTAGGAACCTTAACTCTTGTTCTGGGCTGTTTCCCTTTTGACATACAACCTTATCATTCTATGTCTGATAATTTAAGATATATCTTTGCCATTCCGAGTCTGCATACTCACGGATAAAATCTTCATGATCCCCCCATTTGTACAAAATAAAACATTTAATGTCTTGTCTGAGATTAAATTCTGTACCTGCTAAGATATTATACTTAAATTGCCTACTATTATAGGTTTCGCAGAAAACCAGCTATCCTGGTCAGTATTGTCTTTCACTACACCTACCATAATTCTTCCGAGATTTATGCTACAATCATCGGTTCGGACTTTTATAATCCTGATTATGGTAAAATCACCAGGCTTCGGGTCTAACTTTAGACACTTTACGTTATTTTAACGCTCGGTTTAACTACGTCTATTCTCGCATCTAATGTTAACTTGGTGACCCATTATGCAAAAGGTACGTTCTAACTTTTTTAATTTTCCGAACTGCTTATAAAATCACTATTTTTCTTTTAGTTCCCTCACGGTACTTTTCACTATCGCTTATATATTATATTTAGCCTTTGAGGAAGGTTCCCCATTTAGTTTAAACAGTTTATTAACCATTTTACTTTTTAGGCTTATCTATTTTAGCTCACGCTAATCATAGAATCTCTTTTGATTTCTTTTCCTAAAGTTACTAAGATATTTCAATTCACTTCGTTTATTATTTAATTTCTCTTAGAGTTGATATATATCATATACATGTATATAAATAATTCTCTTTAATATATAGCTTAAATTCTATAATAATTTCTTTCCATACTTGTATAAATTATATAAACATCATTAATGCTTAATTTATATAATTATAATTTATATATCAAGTATAAATAGTATAAAAATATTTTGTTATTTTTATAATATATTATATTTTTATTTCTTTTTGGCTTTTCTTTTTCCGTATAGAAAAATTCACGCCTGTGTATGCATGTATGTTTACACATACAGAAACTATACACTTATTTATTCAAATTAATGAATCTTATTGCCTTATAAGGCTATTATGATAGTATTATTTTGCTAGCTATATTTTTTATATGTGCTATGAAATAAAGCTATTAAAAAAATCAGCACACAAAAGTACATCAACATAATATTTAACTATCCTCAAAATTTCATTTTGATTCAAAGTTTATCTCTAATAATTCTAAGTATCGGATTATCATGATTCGAACATAACTAGTCTTCGTCCCAAACGAAGTGCCTACCCAAGCCGGCCCTAATCCGTAATATACAAATATATATTTGAGGCTGGTGAAACATATAGAAGCAATGCATATAGACGTGCTTCTATGAAATACTGCTAGTCAGCCACCCTTAGAATCAGTTATACCTACCAATAAGCAGCAAAGCAGCCTTAGCTTTAACAAGAGTACTTGGACTTGAACCAAGAATTTGAAGGTTGAAGCTTCCTATTTTGCCAATTAAACTACACTCTTCAGAGAATATCCGATTTGAACGGATGTGGTTAGAATATAACCTAATAAGACTCAAGCTTACCGCCTTAAACCGCTCGGCCAATTCTCTTTATCAATATTTAGCTTGCTTCGTAATTTAGGTGAGCTAAAGCTATATGTGTGTGTTTATTTATAAATAGTTTAGTTTGATATGTAAGCTGTCAATCTATGTATATGTAAACATGTTTTTACACAATACATATTCTATAGAGGCAAAGTATGCTTCGCTAAGCTAATAGTATATTTTCATAATAATATGTTCACCAATTCATGATAATTCCTCAGCGGATCGAACGCTGATATCATTCTTATCAAAAATGCACTCTACCATTTAAGTTAAGGAATCTTATTTACACATATATACTTATAATATTTATATACGTGCTATGAAATAAAGCTACTAAAAAAAATCTTAAGTAATTAATTATTTATCTTTTAAAGTAATAAGATGCGTGCATACTTTTTTCTACACAGAAAATGTGTGCTAGCGTTAGCTAAAACATAACATTATTTTTATTAATGTGAAGAGTTTTAGCTTGCGCAGCCAGTATTTTAGTGCTAGAAATATTTAAATAATTAGCTGTTTATTTGTGCTTATGTATGCATGTTTACACACGCAAGCCAGAAGAAAAAATGTACTTTATCTATTTAAGATAATAATGTTGAAAAATGAAGGATTTGAACCTTCAACTTATTGTGTGTAAAACAATCGCTCTACCATTGAACTAATTTTTCTTTTTTCACCTTTAATTGTTATTATTATAGCCCCCACCATTGCTAATAGTAATATAAAACTTGCCATAAATATTCACATATTATAACTTGTATATAATATGTTACCGATAGCCGAAATATGACTAGTTTCTGCCATATTTCCATCTCAATTACTACTTGAAACGAACATAAACGTTTGCATTATTTATATTTGTATTTTTATTTATATAATTTACTACATCAGTGTACTTATTTCAAGGCAAGTAGTAAATTATTGTATTTAATTTATTACTGTAATTATTTAATATTGCCATATAATATGGTAATAATTGGAATAATGTGAAATTAGTTAATAATGTTATAAATAACCCTAAAGGGATACTATTTTTATTATTACTTTGTAATTCACTAGTTCTAATATTTATTAACATTAATATGAACAAGAATAATATTGATACTGCTCCGATATAGACTATTAGATAAGATAGACCAATGAAAGTCAAACCTAATAATATTAAATATACAGCTATGCTTGCAAATAATCCAATTAAGAATATAATTGAGATTATAGGGTTTTTATTTATTATTATTGCTATACCGCACAATAAAGCCATTATGCTTATTAGATCCAAAGAACCGGTTAAATAACCATTAGAGAAAATCTCATAAACTGTCACGAGTTGATCCATTATTTATTTTATTTTACCCTTAAAGGTTTTCTTTTAAAAATAGGATATATTTCTTTGATATATAGCTATGTATTTATCACTATAAATATAAATATATTACATATATGTGCGAAGCCTCCTATAACTTTCAGGCTAGTGTGTAAACGTAAACATACATGCATACACAGGCGCTATGCTTTTATTATAAGGTAAAAGCATGTACACTGATTTTATTATGTGTACTGCATGCATACATATACATGCATGCTTATATGAAGCAGGCAGCCCTGAAAATACGCACCCTGGATGTATAAATACCTCTACATGTATGCTCTATCAACCAGATATCTAAAGTTAATTAGCCGGTATTATAATAAGTAATAATCTTAAATATGTAACATTATAATTATGATAAAGTTAAAATACGGTTAGTCAGGATCGAACTGACGCAAATCGAGTGGAAATCGACAAGTCTACCAATTAACCTATAACCGCTGTTATCGCAGTACTTGCAGGATAAAGTTTTAATAATATTGTAAAATGTTAAGCTTGCTTTTCGTGCTTATTTTTTATTTTTATTATTCTTTCTTTTTCTTCTGGCGAAGTACGCATATATATTTTTGTACAATAACTTATATTAAGAACCTCAATAGTACATAGACACATATAAGAATAATCAAACTACGTCCACAAAATGTCAGTATAATATTCCAGCTTCATAACCAACATGATGATGATCTGTTAAATGATATGAACTTATTCTTCATAAAGCTACTGCTAAAAAGATTGTACCTATAATAACATGGAATCCGTGGAATCCTGTACCAAAGAAAAAACATGTTCCAAATACACCGTCACTGATAGTAAATGAAGAAACACTATATTCTACTCCTTGAAAGAAAGTAAATATTAGAGCTAATAAAACTGTAAATATAGATCCGTATAAAGCTCCTTTTCTGTCACCTTTTATTAAAGCATGATGTGCGTAAGTAACTGTAGCCCCACTTGATAATAAAATTACTGTATTAAGTAATGGTAATTCAAATGGATTTACAGGGTCTATACCCATAGGTGGTCATTGTGCACCTAATTCTACGGTAGGTGTTAAAGCACTATGGAAGAATGCTCAGAATATAGCTACAAAGAATAAACCTTCTGATACTATAAACAAGATTACACCTAAATTTAACCCTTTTTGCACGGCTAAAGTGTGATTTCCTAAATATGTACCTTCAGATACTATGTCTCTAAATCATAAAGACATTGAAGCTACTAAAGAGAAAAGTGAGAAATAGAATATTATATAACTATTACTAAAAGAATGCATAGATAAGGCCGCGTTTACTGTTAAAGCAAATAAAGATATGCTTGTATAAAAAGGCCATGGTGAAGGAGACACTAAATGGAACGGATGATCTTGAAAATTACTTCTTACCAAATTGGTCATAGATATTATGTTTTATTTTATAGCTTTACACAGCATATTTTAAGCCTCTAAGGTGAATCGAACATCTATCATAATATTAACAGTATTATGCTCTACCGTTGAGCTATAGAAGCATTTTATATGATCGTTCTACTTATAGTTTATCTTATATAAGACGGCTTCTTATATCCATCCATATTTAGACATAAGTAGAACAGGTTGATATACACACGGAAAAGAGGTGAATCGAACACCTAAATGTAAAAACATAATACATAGCAAGTATCTTACCCTACCATTGGAAACTTTTCCCTACACCGAATTAGATCAGAATCGAACCGACATCTACTTCCGTGACAGGGAAGTCCTTTACCTATTTAAGTTACTAATTCTAGGAGACAAGAGATTCGAACTCTTAAAAGCTATAGCTATTGAGTTTACAGCTCAACCCTTCTTACCAATAAAGGAACCCTCCTTTATATAATATGTGCTTTAGCTTTGCTTCAGTATTTCATAGAAATTCTATGAAGTGCACATATATATGCTTGTCATGTAAAATAACCCACCACATATATAGCTATACTTTACACATAAACTAGGCATTCATATACTATATGTTTTTATTATGGTTAAAATTAATTAATCCCGTGCAACTTCCACTACACGAACCGTATTTCGACTTAACACTAATTAGAGCCACGCATACGAAGATTCCCAATAAAAGAATATATAAAACTTACTTGTTTTTTTTACTTATTACTAAGAAAGCAAACTTATTGCGCATGCTCCTTTCAGCATGTGACGAGTGGTTAGTACCAATCCAAGGTCTATTCACCGTGACATGGTGATTCACGATTACTAGTAATTACTTATTCATATAGTCGAATTTCAGACTATAATCCTTAAAATTTATATCCTATTTTTTGAGATTAGCTTAAATTCACATTTTTGCATCTCTTTGTTTAGGTATATGTGGCACGTCTATAGCCCACAATATCAAGGCCATGATGACTTGTCTTTGTCCCCTTTCTCTTTCCAAATTTTCAGGATCGAATGCTTTATCGTAATAGCTGTATTAAGCTTACAAAAATAAAGCCAGGGATTACGTTAATTTCATGGAAACCACAGTTTCACAACATTAACTGGAAACAGCCGTGCAACTCCTGTAATAAAATTATTCAAATTGTGGTAAGGTTTTTTCGTGGATCATCGAATTAAACAACATACTTCACTACTGGTGTCAGAAACGGTCTAGTGATTTCAGTTCCTGCGTTGCCACATTACTCTTGAGGTGAAATGCTTACACTTTCATTTATAGACCAAATAATTTTTAATATTTATAATTTTTTTGCAAAGCTGCCAATTCAGGCGCTTCTATAATCTATAAACATTAAATTTAGATCTGACCTATGGCATTCATCATTTACTGCAAAGACTACTTGGGTATCTAATCCTGTTTGTTCTCTGTGCCTTCGTCCTTCAACGTCAGTTTCTACATAGAGGGCTGCCTTCGCCTTTACAGAGTCCCTTTGGTATCACGAAATTTCATCTCTCCTCCTCAAGTACTGCCCTCTTACATAAAACTCTAGTCAAGTACTAACATTATAGAAGATATATTGACCGTCTGGGTACCCTTTAAACCTAATTAAGATGAATAACACTAGTCTCTTACGTATTACCGCGACTGCTGGCACGCAATTAGTCAAGACACGATATATATACTGTCATTATCAATATATAAACAAAGCTTCATTCAATTCTAATAGAATTTTATAAAAATAGAAATATTAATTACTATTAATTATAAAACTTGCCACTTCTCCAAGTTGCCAGTTCAGCCGTTAGGCCATTGACCAAGATTCCTCACTGCTGTACTAACTTGCATTGGGGTTTTTTCAGACCCAATGTGGTCGATCAACCTTTCAGCTTCGACTACGAGAGTCTAAGGCTAGTTAAGTCATCACCTTAACTACTACCTATCTCGAAGATATTTATTATCCTCTTAAAGCGGAAACATAAAGAAGGGGTAGGGACGATTTATAAATCATCCGATTTGTTTCTTTTCATCCCTCTTATTCCTTTATTTATTATGAAGGGATTTACCTTCACTTTAAGGCCGGCGAAGAATATCATTATACTCACCTGTACACCACTTTTTAATTATATATGCCTTATATTTACATATAGGGTAAGTACAATTAAAACGTACGATTAGCATGTGTCAAGCACTTGGACAGCATTCAATCAGAGCCATCACCAAACTCAACTTTTATTTTTGTCGATATAGAACTATCCTATATCTCTTATCGATCTAATTTAATTAAGCACTTACTTGTGCCTAGTAATAAGGATAATTTAAGCTACATAATGTTAAAATGGCTAAATAACTCATTGGTCCATAAAAATACTATAATTTTTTACCGCTATATTTTATAACTATATTTTTTTATATGCTATGAAATAAAGCTATTAAAAAAATAAGCATGAATACACAAATGTGCTATGGAATATAGCACTACTCTTTTATGAGATATATATTGCGTATTTAATTATATAAATAATTTTATATTATTTTCTCTTTACGTTATTATATAACTTGAGTTAATTCCTTTTGAATTAATAGGATTTTTATTATTATTGTTCCCTAACTTTCCTAAATATTATCACTTATAAAATGCATATATGTGCATGCTTATATGAAGCGCGTATATGTCTATGTATAGTCTCCTCAAAATAAGGTATGTTTTACCAAGACATACTTAGCTGAAATACAGCTAGCTAACATTTTTATTAATGTAAATCTAAACCATCTTTTATATATGAAGAAGATAACACTACAAACACTTGTGCTTGAATAAATGCTATTGCTAATTCTAAACCTGAGAAAGCTATAATAAATAATAAAGGTATTAATCCTAAAATAAAGAATATAAATCCTGAATTCATTATATTATAGACAAAACCACTTAATATACTTAATAGCATATGTCCCGCAGTTATATTAGCTGCTAATCTTAAACCTAATGACACATTTCTAGCTAAATATGAAATAAATTCAATAGTAACTAATAATGGTAAAAGAGCTAAAGGACAACCGGCTGGTACTAATAGTGAAAAGAATTTTAAACCATGTTTTTGGAATCCTAAAATAGTTGCACCTAACACTATTGTGAAACTAAGAGCAAATGTTAATGCAAAATGACTTGTTGAAGCAAAACTGTAGGGTACCATTCCTATTAAATTATTCATTAATATAAATATAAATAATGTATATATAAATGGGAAATAGATTTGACCGTTTTTAGGGTTTATTTGGTTTGTAACTATACTATGTATAGTAACATATAAAGATTCTTGGGCTATAGATCAGTTATTACTAACCAATTTGTTATAATTAGTTGAAACTATACTTAAAGTTAATATAATTAAAGCTCCTATTGTTAAATAGAATCCTATGTTAGTTAAAGATAAATGTAAGTTACCGCCTAAAACTTCTAAATTTAATATATCTCTTATTTCAAATTGATCTAAGGGACTTCTTATTACTGTGAATAAATTCTGTGTTTCTGTGAAAAACATCTAGTAGTAATATTACTACTATTATATATAAATCTTAAAATAGCTAATTATTTGCAAAAAATATATATAGACTTAACCTAACTTAACTCTAGCTTGCTGCCAATTTTTTTTAATGGCCTTATTACATAACATATATAAAAAAATATAGCTAAGCAAGCTAAGCAGTTTTTTATAATATTATATATATATTTTACTGGTTAAGAAAGTTATTTCTTAAATAATATAGATTTATCTGTAGCGTATTATATTTTATTAATAAACATACGTGATAAAAATAAACGTACTATTCTTGGTAATATGTATTTAGATAATACATATATAAAATAACTACTATTATTGCAAAAGCAAATATTATTTCATTCATATAATAAAATGGTACTAATTGAGGCATATTTATTTTTGTTAAATTTGATTATAATACGTGCTCTCTGCATCACTCGTAGGGAAAATAAAAGTATATATATATTTTATATATTTATATACTATATATTAAACTATTCATAGAATAATCTAATACGTTTAATATTAAAGAAGGGTATATACCAAATACAATAGTAAATAATACTAATATAAATAGTAAAATAAATTCTCTTTTGTTTACATCATATATACTTTCTTCTATAAATTTAGTGAAAGAACCACCAAAAGATATTCTGTTAAACATATATATAGTATATGCAGCAGAGAATACTACAGAAGAACAAGCGAAAGCCCCTAATACCGGTAATCTTTCTATTATACTATAAAGTGACATAAATTCTCCTAGGAAATTTAAAGTTAATGGAGCACCACAATTACCTAAGGCAAGTATAAAGAATAGTATTACAAATATAGGCATTAGTTGAGTAACTCCTCTATAGAAATATATTAATCTAGTTCCTGTTCTATCATATAATACTCCACCTGCACATATAAATAAACCACTAGATACAAATCCATGAGCTAATCCTAATATTATACTTCCTTCTAATCCTTGTATAGTATTACTAAATATTCCTATTAAATAAACTGAGGCATGACAAACTGAACTGTATGCTATTAATTCTTTTACATCTGTTGTTCTTAATGTACTAAAACTGGCGTATATGATAGTAATAACAGCTATAGTAAATATAACAAAAGTATAATCTAAAGAAGCTTTAGGTAATATAGGTAATATTAATCTAAATATACCATATAAACTTAATTTTAATACAATAGCCGCTAATACTATACTTCCTCCTAATGGAGATTCAACGTGAGCTTTTAATAATCAATTATTTAAAAATATTGTAGGTGTTTTTACTGCAAATGCTATAAATATTCCTATAAATAAAAATATTTGAGTTTTATATTCTACATTTAATTTAAATAAAGTATCAAAATCTGTACTACCCATTATAGAAGATATGCTTAATATAGATAACAATAAAAATAAAGAACCTCATAATGTATATAAGAATAAATAATAACTAGCACTTACTTTATTATCTGATCCGTATAAACCTATTAATATAAATAATGGGGGTAGTATACTTTCAAAGAAAATATAGAATAACATTATATCTAATGCCATAAAAACTACTAATAATAAAGATTCTAATAATAACATTATTATTAAATAAGATTTTACATTTTCTTTTATAGAATCTCAATTAGATAATAAGGCTATAGGCATTATTATTGTAGTTAATAATATAAAATATATTGATATACCATCTACACCTAAATAAATATCAAATAATTGAACATTATAATGCTCTTGTACGTACTGGAATTGATTAGTACTATTATTAAATAAAATAAATATCACTAATGATATAATTAAATTTATTATACTACTTGTTAATGCTATAGTTTTAGCATATAGCTCTGAATTTTTTTTATACGAGCCTATACTAGCGACAATTAATGTCCCTAATACGGGTATTGTTATTAAAGATGATAATAACATTTATATTAAATATGTGCATGCTTTGCCAGCAGACATTAAAAATAATTGTCACCTATGGTCATGCGTGTCATGGCTTTAAGAATAATTTTTATGTTAATTGTTGTGCTGCTCTTTTTATATTTTTCTGTATAGAAAAAACACAGAAATACAGAAATGCGGATTTTTATGTGTGCTTCTTACGAAGCCTTAAAAAAATATGCACCCTAGCTCTTATTTTCCCTTAGGGGAAAATACAGCATACACACAGCTGCTCCTTATCGATAATATACCTAAAGCTAAATATAATTTTTAGTAGCGTGCTCCTATTAAGCACATATTTAAATACTAGTGGGCTAGCTTGCTATACTAGAGATATTGTAGATTTGAACTACAATTGTGATGGCCGTAACATCAAGTTTTACCATTAAACTAATATCCCTTACTAAGTTATTTTAAACTTATTTTTATTACCTGCTATCCCACTCAACGTGTATACGCATATACTAGTAATAATTAAAACATATTTACATTAACTACAGGCATTCCAAATATATATAATAAACAAGGTATTAACACTATAAATGCGAATAAAATAGGTAATATAAAACAGTTCAACAGAAAGACATTAGTTGATCAAAACGTATTCTAGGGAATGAAGCTCTAACTCATATAAACACAAATACCATTATTGAACTTTTTATACCTAAAGTTATACTAGATAAAAATCCTTCTATAGCCGAACTAGTTAAAATTTCTCTTAATTTAAAATATTCTAAAGATGTAATTCATTTAATATCAAAAATATAAGCATATATATAATTTAATAAATCAAATCAATATATAATATCAAATTGTAATAAATAACCACCTAAGAATAAAATACTAGTAAATATACACATTAAAACAATACTGGCATATTCAGCTAAAAAGAAGAATACAAATACAACAGCGGCGTGTTCTGTCATAAATCCACTAACTAGTTCAGATTCAGCCTCGGCCAAATCAAATGGGGCTCTATTAGTTTCTGCTACAGAACCTATAAAGAAAATTATAAGTATACAGAAAAGAGGTAAGCCTAATCAAACTATTTTTTGGAATTGAACGTTTATATTTAAATTTAAACTATTTGTTATCATTACTATAATTAATAAAACAGAACTTAACACTAATTCGTAACTAATTAACTGAGCTGTACTTCTTAAAGATCCTAAGAAAGCATATTTACTGTTAGCACTTCACCCAGCTAATAAAATTCCATAAGTAGCTAATCCTGAAACAGCTAACATATAAAATATACCTAAATCCATATCACCTAAAGATAAACCAGGCCCATAAGGAACGACAGCATAACCTAGTAAAGCGAACACTAATGTAACTATAGGTCCTAAAAAGAATAATATTACATTAGCCTGTGTAGGGGCTACATATTCTTTTAATATTAATTTTAAAGCATCCGCAAAAGCTTGTAATAAACCATAATAACCTACTGCATTAGGACCTAATCTTCTTTGCATGCTTGCCATAGTTTTTCTTTCTGCGACTGTTACATAGGCTACTACTAATAAAGCAGGTAACATTAATATTATAGTTTCTATAATTGAAATAATCGTGGTAGAATATTTCATCTTTTTTTTATATTATTTTTTTTCCTTAATTAATATTATATGTAGGCTTATATCGGTTAGCATACCTATTTTATTTTATATAAGCATGTCTACCTAAATAAAGGGCTACAATATATTTTATTTAATCTTATAATAATGATTATGCTGAATTTTTTTTTTATTTTTATATTTACTTGATTGCTTGCTTGCTTGCTTGAACAAGTATATAGTATGTATATATATTTTATTATACTTACCGTTGTTTAATAGAATAACCTGCCCAATTTCTAAACGCTTCTATGAAATACAGCAGCTATAGATTAAGCATAATCATTATTATGAAAAGGGAGCAAATTTAGCCAAAAAATGTGTTTTATTTTTACTTACTAAATATTATTTTATCTCTTATCCCATCTTAGAGTCGAACTAAGATCTTAATATTAGAAGTATTCTGCTCTGCCATTGAGCTAATGAGACTTATATACATATATATATATAGTTATAATTAACTTTTTTTACTATATATTTTTTATGTTGACTGGATGCTCTATTTACTTATATAGATACATGACCAGCCTACAATCGTATGTGCTAGCTTAAAAAGCTAGTCTTACATATATATATGCTATTTAAAAATTAAATCTATAACGTGCTGCATGCATGTTTACACACGCAAGCAGCCTAAAATACAATTTAGGCATTATATATTAAAATTAGCTTTGTAAAGGTAAACTTACAAATGCATGAGGTTTAGGTGGGCTTGATAATCCTCATTCTAAACTACTGTAACATCTATTTAAGTTAGCCTGTAGTACGTCAGTATAGAATCCTGGAGTCAATCAAGGATTTCTAGAGGCCACTTTTCCTTCTACTAATTGTAAATATATAATATATAAGAACAATCAAGCAGATATAACACTTACTAAAGATCCAATACTACTAATTAAATTTCAACCTGCAAATGCATCAGGGTAATCACTAATTCTTCTAGGCATACTTGTAACCCTAAGAAATGTTGAGGGAAGAATGTAAGATTAACTCCTATGAATAAAAGTCAGAATTGTACTTTAGCTAAGTTTAAGTTATAATTTAAACCTAATATCTTCGGTATTCAGAAATATCATCCTGCAAACATTGCGAAAACAGCACCCATACTTAATACATAGTGGAAATGTGCCACAACATAATATGTATCATGGAATGCAATATCAAGTGAAGCGTTAGCTAACACAACACCACTTAATCCTCCTATTGTAAACATAAAGATAAACCCTAAAGCAAATAACATAGACGGTGTCATTTTAATTACATTAATTTCTATCTGTTAATGACCATAGTTACCATAAGTTATACCACCAGCTAACCACAGGTAATGATAATAATAGTAATTACTGCCAGGAATAACTGACAAGCTCACCCAACTAGTGCTAATTTATGTTAATCTTATTCCTTGGTGTTCTCATATTAACGATAGTAGTTATAAAAATTAATTGCAAAGCCTAATAAACTACTTACACCTGATAATGTTAAAGGCCAATGAATATAGCTAAGTCTACACTAGGACCTACTGATGATTTTGTAATCCTAGCTAAAGTGAGTGGGATAAAAGTGCGTCTCTAACTGTCCCAAGCCCACCTCCAATACAGGCAGAGGAAGGAACTACATAAGCATAGGAGTAAGCTAGGAAGGCTCGGGTATATAATCCAGAAAACTTATATTATTTGAATGCTAGGGAGATGCCCATATTTTGCAGGGTCCACCGGGCACCCATTAAAGGCATTTAATGACTAGATCCGAAGATCCTCCATCGAATAGGCAGGGCACATAACATAAAGATTCATTAAGAATAGCGTGAGCTGTACATAATACTATTATTAATGATTTTTAGAAAATAAATTGAACACCTGGTCCCACGTATAGTTCTAACTTAATAAAAACTGAAAAGGCTGTACCTAATAACCTGAGAGACCGAGAGGCAGCAAATATTAAGTAGTAGGAGGTACCACGTATATATCTTAGCGTTAGTAGAATTAAATCATCTTTCAAAAAGCCCATAGAATTTGAGGATTTTAATGTAAGGGAGCAAGTTCCTGATCTGTGCGCAACTTAGACAAAATGTAGGTAATTATTTGAGTACTTATAGGTAAACATAATTTTTCACGCATAAAAGTTTATTAACCAATATTTTTGGTGGTTAATAATTATGATCTAGTTATCATCTGACTACATTTATATGGCTTTAAGAAGCTGTAAACATGCGTGCTTTTTCAGCCCGGTAAAACAATGCCACGGCTGCTTGTATTATAAGGTAAAAGCATGTACGCCGATTTCTAATATAGCATGCGTTATTTCATAGTGCTTCTATAAAATACAGTAA
>PPHJ01000130.1:0-228615 GCA_002991585.1 Ilyonectria mors-panacis | reverse complement strand
ACCCAAGCGTCACTTCATACGTCGTCCACGCGGCCCTCGTAAGTAGGACAGATTAATCTTGTCATTAACCCACTAGTCTGGGGGTGTTTAGTCCATGTGGTCAAGTGCTAAGTTACTATGTAATAGTGTATCAATAGTCGGTGGGGCACAAATCAATAATTCAAGCACGAAAACAGTAGTTACTAACTTGCTTAGCTCGTAGTAGGTCCTCAGCTGTCGCACGAACCAATAGTCCACGTCGACCCATCGACTAATGCCCGTTGGGGCTCCCTCCGGCTAAGCGAGTCCAGATCTCTGGAGGCACCGCATCCCCGCGATGCCAAATGCAGACCAGTCCCGGCGCGTCAGTAACGCCACATACCTCATGTTAAATTAGGATGTAGTATTTTTTTTCTCTTCTTCTCTTTACAGATTAGTTAGTCGCTAATGCAGAGTGGCGCCAGAATCAGGGGAAATCGGCAATCGGGCGGTTTATCAAATAACGCCCACATTCGGCTGAGACAGGTGTTTTAGTTTCTACCTCTGAATTGAACATCGGCTGTCAAGATCCTCATTCTTGATCTCTGAGCTTACTACCCATTCGTTTCTCACTGTGTCCCGGCATACTGAAAAAGACATGAGGAAGCCGCTGGCCCAACGGGCCATCATATGGCTGGGAGCGGCATTTATTACATACCACCTGCTTGGCTTTTTATTCCAAGCTCGCCCAGCACACCCTGATCTAGCGCACCCTGGTCCAGCGAGCCAGGACGCACAGATAGCCCTTGTAAAAACCAAAGGTGATCGCCAGAGAGCAGCTGCCATTGTAGAGGCTTTTCGATTCTCGTGGAACAATTACGAAACATATGCGGCCCCCCACGATACCTTACGTCCGGTCAGCCAGACATACGAGGACGATCGGTAAGTTTCCTCTTGCATTCTTCAGAGACTCACCGGTTATGGTGACGACCAGACTGACCATGATAGCAATGGGTGGGGCGCGACGGCTGTTGATGGGCTAAGCACTGCCATTCTCATGAACGAAGCCAAGATCGTGGATAAGATCCTGCGACAAATTGCCAACACTGACTTCACTGTGACTGCGGTTCCCGACCAGCTTATTTCGCTTTTTGAGACGACTATTCGTTATCTCGGAGGCTTGCTCTCAGGTATAGTGTTTTTTTCAGCTCCATCCCCGATAGCTATATTGTACCTCTAAGTTATTCCTGGGTTGCCTGACTAACCATGTGTCTGTATTGATATAGCATATGACCTACTCTCTGGTCCATCTAAGCATCTGGTAAAAGAACCACATTTAAGAGATGCTCTGCTAGAGGCGGCTACGACTCTTGCAGATCGCCTCAGCATTGCCTTTGACACCCCGAGTGGAGTCCCAGATGACGAAGTCATTTTTAATCCACGCTCGCGGCGACTCGGCAATATTGATAACTCTATTACATGTTTCGGCACGCTCGTTCTTGAGTGGACTCGGCTAAGTGACTTGACCGGAAATGTCACATACGCTGCTCTCGCACAGCGAGCCCAAGCGCATCTAATTCGCCCCAAACCGAGGGCTTCAGACTACCTGGTCTCGTGGGCACGTATGTTAGGCTGGATACTGGCCACTTTGGGGATTATCAGGCTGGCTGGGGAGGCGGCTCTGATAGTTACTACGAGTACCTCATCAAGATGTATGCATATGACCCTGTGTCATTTGCTGAGTACAAGGACAGTTGGATTTTAGCGGCCGAATCATCGATGCAACATCTGGCATCTTCTCCAACAACCCGGCCAGATCTAACGTTTCTAGGGGAGTTTCGTGGAAATACAACTGTTCCCATATCTAGCCATTGTGAGTTTGCTTAATCTTGTCCACACTTATCCATAAGTTGTATTGGCTAATTGGCATGTGATGGAATAGTGGCTAGTGTTTGCGGCGGCTCCTTGATTCTTGGCGGTCTGCTCCTCCAGAACCAAACCTTTGTTGATTTTGGTCTTAAGCTTGCCAAGTCATACTACGAGGTCTACCGCCAAAGTCCAACCGGAATTGGCCCCGAAGAATTCCGCTGGGTCGACGATCACCAACCACTCACCAAACCATCCGCCAACCGCCAACCACCATGGAAGTGGAAGTCCTTCTATGCTGCCAGCGGCTTCTACCCTACTAATCCCGGGTATATCCTTCGACCTGAGACCATAGAGAGTCTCTACTATGCTTACCGCGCCACGGGCGACCAGCAGTGGCAGGATTGGGCGTGGGAGGCCTTTGAGATGCTGAACGAGATGACTCGCGTCAAGGCAGGCTATACAGGGCTACATAGTGTGATGAAGAAGGAAGACGAAAAATACGAGAAAGTGGGTCGATAAGATGGAGAGTTTCTGGCTTGCAGAGACGCTCAAATACTTATATCTAATGTTTGCGGAGGATTCGGAGTTTCAAGTCAGGAGTGACGGGCGAATGAAGTACGTGCTTAATACAGAGGCACACCCGTTAAAGATACGGCACCAATAGTATAAATATTGCAACGGATCAGAAAACCTGGCAAAGAATAGCAAATGTTCAAAGGTTCATCGGACTTTGATGTCATTTCCAACGGCTCCATACCAATTCATTTTCAGCCCATTTTGATCTGCTTCCTGTCAAAACTTCAACCCTTTGGTGGACTGTTTCCTAACGTAACCCCAACATTGTCGACTCATAGGGGTGTGATCTTCCCATGCCGTAACATCACAAGACGCCAACGCACCTAGACCACTTCAAACACAAAACTGACCGGATTGATTGCGACCATGTACTTATAATTGAATTCCCATCTCTCGGTATTATAAGAAGCTTCTATAAAACTGTGGGCGCATCCAGCATCTACTCTCACTATCATTCACGTTATTCACCTAACCGAGCGTTTACCAAAAAATGTGTAAGTTAAGCAGTCCCACAGACCAACTCAATCGGCGTGATGCCCCAGCTGAGACCAGATCGTTTGAGCATTCGCAGTAAGGTTCCTCAATATCCGTTCCGGCTGCCATGGACCCTTCTGCCGCCTCAACATCTCTACCCACTCATTGATGAGCTTGTCTTTGCCTGTAAGACCCGCGAAGTGTAGTAGAAAATCGCCTCGTCTAGCATTGTACTCTTCCAATCCCACTTCATTGTCCCTCTGTTCAAACTCGTAGGGACTGTCCCCAGGATATGCGTTGAACCATGTCTGAGGGACGCCTTGCGCATTTCTCTGGAATTTGGGCTCATTCATGAGAATATCAATCGCACTTTGCTCGGCAAATGGGAGCGTTATATTCGGGTTGTAATAGCGAAACGCAAGGATATCGCTGAACAATTCGATCGCCCACTGATTCACACGGACGAGGAATACGCCGGCGTTGAGACCATTCCAGTCGATTCCGAATATGAAATGAGTTTGGGCTTTTGTTTCATCCTCTCTCCGGTCCGCATTTGAATGGTGTTGGAGAGCATCAGGTGGGAGGAAGCTCGATACGGGACGGCACTGATCGAGAATAAGAGTGTCTTGGTCCACCCAGAATATCCACTCCAGGCGCTCCTCCGCCGGCTTCATCATTTCATCCAGAAGTATAGCCAAGATAAAGGCAGGTTTATTCCAGACTGCGTCGACAATTTCCGAACACATTACTTCAAGAGGCGTATCGTGAACCAAGCTATGCATCAGGTGTGTCTGTAGTGCTTTCTGATAATGTTCTTGAGGCTCGCCGAAATGAGCTGTCAAGGTCCCTATGCGGACCCGTGGTAAGGAATATGGTGAGGTTTGTTGACATGATTGGCGTATAAAATCCGCCTTTTTGACAAGAGAAGAGCAATACCGCGGTAGACACTCGCTGCCACCATGGGGGTGGAGAAGGGTGATGGAAACATTTTTAGAAGCGACATGGTTGATCAAATACGGCTCTTCCGATTCGTGGTAGAACGAAAATGCTTGGTAGCAAAGAATGATGGCAAACAAGCAAAACAAAAGCTTTTGAAAAGAATGCTATTGCCGATGCCGACATTGGGTTGTGCTGAAACATGGGTGAGGCTGTAGAGATTTGGGAATGTTGGCAAACAGCACCTGCTCGTAGTGGAAAATGACTGGGTACATTTAACTTAATTATCTACCTTATTTAAGAAAGGGGCACTACCTTGTCCCGGAAGAGATCGGTGGTGTTTCTTGTTGCCTGATATTTTGGGTGTAAATTTGGATGGTGGCGGAACCTGGGCCACTAGCACCTACTGTAGAAGCTGGAAAAAATTCTCCCTCTTAGTAAAGTGGAAACCTCCACATTCAAGACTAGCTATTAACCGCTCTAGATACGGAAAGGAAATAACAAAAGTATGTGCTTAGAGTAGAACGAGCAATAAGGAAAGTAAAAATTGTGATAATATCTCTCTGTGGTATAATCTATCTATCTATATTAATAGTGGTATTTAAGGAAACTGAGTGACCTTAATTCTTTAACTTAACGAGCTTAGAGAAGTAAAGCGGTAACAGAAAATGTATTATTAACTTATACTTAATTATCTTAATTCTTTTTAATTTAGCTGAATATTTAGATACTATTAAATAGTAAGTATATATAATATTAGTAAATAACAAATTGGAAAGCACTTTTCTATTAACTATAAGTATTATAAATTTCATTATAAATAGATAAGAAAAAAAAGTAATAATTTCTTTTTTTTAATTAATTCTTTTTTTAATAAAGTATATATTTATATTTAAAGTATTTAAAAATACTCTTTTTATATATTTAATTTTTAAGTATATAAAGCTATATTAAGAAATATACAGTTTAATAATGTCTTTTTATATTAGTATTATTAAAGTTTAATAAATATATAAATATATTTTTAATAGCTAAAAGTTAAGCTTAAAAATAAGCTTAAAAAGTCTAATAAAATTCTTATAATATAATATTAAAATACAGTATTAATAACACTATTTATACTGTATAATTAATCTATTTAATTTAGCTTATTAATTCATTTAAGCTTATAAATTAAATATTTTAATTTATAAGTATAAACTTTTATTTCTCTATAATTTAATATTAAGATTACTTAATAATTAAAGAATTTAAGAAAATATATTTAATATTATTTAAAAGCTGAATTTTTAAGTTATTTAATAATATTAGTTTTATTTTAATATCTATATATTTACTAGCTAAATTTATTTATAAAAAAAAGCTTTTTTAAGCTTATTTTTTCTTTTTTTTATCTATATATATTATTATTATATACTATTTTATATTATTATATATATTATATACTTTTATATTTCTTTTAATATTTAAATTTACTATATTTTTATTATATATATTATTATTATTAAAGCTTAAATTTAAGTTTCTAGCTGCTTTTTTTCTATTTACTGAAATTCTATTTAATCTTTTTACTCTACAGCTATTTTAATTTTAATATTTAAAGTTATAAATTCTATAATTTAATTTAATATCTTAAGATATCTAATATTTATATTAATTTAAGTTATTTAAATTCACTTTTTAATTAGTATTTTAGCTAGCTATTATTTATACTATCTCTATATAGTATAAAAGCTTTTTAAATTTAAGCTTAAAAGTCTTTATATCTAATTTTTTTTATTTTTTTTTAGCTTTACTTAATATTATTAAATAGATTAAAGCTATATAGTATTTTTAGATAATAAAAATAAATAGTTAGTATTATACTTAATAATAGAAGAAATAGTAACTAAATAATAAAATTATTATATATTAATTTCTATATTAAGTTTTAATTTAATTCTTCTAACTTTAAATTTTTTAACTTTAATTCTACTATTTACAGTTATTAATCTTACTATTTACAGTTAATAACTTTACTATTTATAGTTAATAATCTTACTATTTATAGATAATAATCTTAAAATAGTAATTTTATTTTAAGTAATAAAATATATAAAAAATTAATATCTTCTATTATTAAAAAGCTAATTTCTCTTTTAATAAATATTTAATTTTTTTAACTTTAATTATTTAATTTTAATTTCTATTATAGCTATTTTAATTATCTGCTAAATTTTATAAATAAATACTTATAGAAACTTAAAGTATATTAATTACTATTTATATCTATATAATATTAACTATTAATATAATACTAATAATAAAGTAAAGAAAATAAAATACTCTATATATTACTAATTTCTTTAAAGCTATAAACTTTTTAATTTATTAAAATTCTCTTTGAATAAAGCTTATTATTTAAATATTTAGTAGAAGATTATTAAGTAGGGGATTTACAGTCTTTAGGAATATTAGTTATTTAATTAGATTCTTATTACAGCTAGAGCTAAAACTACTACAGCTTTCTTTAATAGGAAAGGCTGTATAGTATAGAGACTAGTAGCCTAACCTATTAGAGCCTATAAAAGAGCTTAGATATATAGATAGTAGTAAGTAGAAACTATCCCTCTTAAAAGATAATTATAAGAATAGCTATCTAACTATATCCTTAGTTATAATTAGTCTTCAGCTTAATTTATAGTCTTTCTAGTCTATTTTCTTCAGTTTCTTTTAGTAAACTATTTAATTAAATAGTACTAAATATAGTAGTTATTAGTTCTCTTTATTTAATCTGTTTTTTTCCTGCTTTTAATTCTAATCTCTATCTACTATAGTAGATATATTACGCCTTCAGTTATTACTAAAGCTGCCTTTTAGGTAGGTTATATATTTCTAGTGTCTTTTATTTCTATCTACTACTTAATTTAAAGGTTACAGTAGGATATAATAGAGAATTAGTACAGAAAGAAGCCAGTTCTATAACTAGCAATTAGAAGTATTTTAACTAAAGATTTAAAGATAGATATATTTAGTTTCTAGAGGCTGCAGTACTTTTTAGCTGCTTTAAAAAATTCTTATTCCTTAGTATTAACAGCTAGAGTATATATATATAGCTAAAAAGCAAAGAGAGAGTTTAGGAAATTTTTAATCTTTAGAAGTTAGAGTATTATTAGACCTCTAAAATAATTATATAACTATAATTTATAGCAGTTAAATTACTATTACTAATACTATTTAATTAGATAACAGTTAATAGCTTAATACTAATAGATATTAAAAAACTTATATATTCTCTATATAGAGGAAAGTCAGTATATTAACTAAAGAAGTATAGTAATATTACTTTAGATACAATTTTAGTTTTAGTGTGCAGAGAGTCTTATTAGTAAAATATAAAAAGAAAGAGAGGAAATTAAACTAGTTTAATTTTAAAATTTAAATTCTAATAACTTAATAGTATAAATAGTAGTCTGAATAGCTTTTAATTTAATATTAGCTACTATAATTTTTAGTAGCAGTTTAAATATATAAGAGAGGTATTTAGCTGAATATTTAGTTATAAATAGATAATAATTATTATTGTAATTGTTATTTAGCTTATTACTAAAGACTGAGTTATTATTATAGTAGTAGTTAGACTGTATTATTAGTAAGAATATAAAAAGAGCTTAAAGCTACTTCTTTCTATTAAAATAAATAATAACACTACTTAATATAATAACTAATAATATCTTTATAATTTTTACTGTAATAATAATTTACTATTATCTTTTTATTTTAATTCTCTTATTTATAATTCTTTAAGACTCTTTAACAGTTTATCTATAAACTCTAACTTCAGCTCTTTAGATAGCTTTAATAAGATATATCTATTTACTTAGGAGTCTTATAGTAATTATAAGTCCCTAATAGTAAAGGGATTAAACTTGTATTTATCTAATACTACTTAATATAATTTAATTTTTACTCTAGAAAACCTAAAGAACTATAAGAATATTACCTTTAATCTATTTTTATCTCCTTAAATTATACTAAAGAAAGTTACTGTCTTAAGTAACTTATCTGAATTATTTAATTAGATAGATACAGATAATATAACTATTAATTCAGACCTAATAGTATTAAAGATATCTACTAGAATAGATTAATATAAGAAAAGTATAAAGAAGATAACTAATATAATTACTATTTTAACTACTAAATACTTTAAAGCTTCTATCTTATAAGTCCCTTTTAATAATAAGTTTAATAGCTATAATATTATAAGGTTCTTATAATAATATAACTATTATATAGATAGTTAGTATATAAGTAAAAATAATTAAAGTAACTATTTTAACTTCTATATTATTAAGGCTATTTCCTTATAAGTTAGGAGATATATAGAGTCCCTACCTTAAGCTTAAGCTTAAGTAAACCTATTTAATAGGTTTAAATATTAGGATAAAAACTAAGAATAATTATTTAATAATTAGTTTATCTAGAAGAATATAGAATAGCTAGAGAAAGATTACCCCCTTATTATTAGGTAGCTTAATAACTATACTTTTTTTTACTAAAAGGTTAATTCTAATTATTAAAGTCAGTCTGTAACTTAATTTAAGATAATTTTTAACACTATACCTTTTAGTATCTAATAGAGTCTTTATAAGAGTCTAGATAAATTACCTATAGATATAGGGATAATAAGATACTATAATCTTTATAATGAGATTAAATTCTTTATTAACAGATAGATTAGTATTTATACTAAGAGTACTTAATAGTATTTATTATTTCTAGTCTAATAGTTTAAAGCTGTAGAAATACAGAAAAATATCTAAGGCAGTATACTGTCTGTAGTACCTCTACCTATAATTCTTAAGAAGAAGTAAGAAAAGCCTACTCTTAAAGACTAAATATTCTAGCTAATTTAAAAGATTAAGCAATTAATAATTAATATAAATAAAAGCAATAAGAAAGTAAACTAAATATAGAAATAAATTAACTACTATATATAGAGGAATTCAGATAGATAAAAATTAACAATAAGTTCAGTTAATATTTAATTAATTATCTGGCAATAAATCTATCTCTATTAATATCTTTATAAGTAGTTAGTAATATTTCTACTGCAGAAAGACTAAGTATAGTACTTATAACTGCTTTAACCTTAAGTTTAATAAAAAGAAAGATTATACTAATTATAATACCTACAGTAATTCTGCCTAACTTAATAGAATTAAGAAATATCTTATACTATTCTATTTAGTATCTTAATTCTAACAAAACTTATATATTTAAAGACTTTTAATTCTTTAGATTAAGAGGTTTTTAAGCTTAATAGAGTTTTTCTTTTTAAAGAAAATAAAAAAGTAATAGATATCTAATAACTTATAAGAAGCCTTAGAGAATAAGAAATAACTAATAGATAAGTTTATAAATAAGAACTTAAATTATCTATATAAGCTACCTTCTATAGTTAGATTTAATATTCTTTAAGAGTTCTTACTGTATAAAAATAGAAAAATATAAAGTAACTCTATTATTAATATAGTATTAATAGAAGAAGATAAGAAACTATCTAATTAAATACTTTTAACTAACCTACTAAAAGTTACTACTAATAAATATAAGAGACTATATATTAAAAGTAATAAAAGTAAAACCTTTAGGAATACTACTTAAGCTTTAAGAGCTATAATAAATATACTCTTAATAAATAAGGCTATTACTAAAGATATATCTATATAAACTTAAAATCACGCTTAAGTATCTCTTTATAAGAAAGATTCTAAAAATTAAGCTATAGAAGCTATTACTAAAGTTATTAAGGGAATTTAAAAAGTAAAAATTAGATTCTCTATTAAAGATCTTTATATTTTAAATCTAACAGTAATAAAAAGATTTACTTTTATATTTAATAATCTTATAAAAGGTATAAAAAATATTAAGTAGGTAGATTTTAATTTATTATTAGAGGAAAAAAAGCAGAAGATATATATAAGCCTTATTACCCTTAAGATTCTAAACTTTACTAATAAATATTTTAATAATTTAAACTAAAAGACTAAAGCAGTTAGTATTACTACTATAGAGGTTTTAAAGAAAAAGTCTAAAAGAGACTTAAGTTAGTTAAGATTTAGAGAGTATCTTATTAAGACTAAAGAAAAGTAGGAATATATTGCTGTAAGAACCCTAAAATACTTAGCAAAATAGATAACTTTATCTAATTAAATAATTAATATTACTAGAATTAATTAACCTTTTTATTATTAGTAACAGAATTATTAAATAGAGTTAGAATCTCCTGAGAATTTAAGTGTAACTTAATAATTCTAAAGGGCCTTCTTTAAAAGCTATAGTTAATATAGGCTCTAAGGGGAATATTATCTCTTACAACTTTATTAAGCAGTATAGTATAATCTATACTCCTACTATTATAAGCACTACTTTCTATTTAAATAATTATATTAAAATACTTAGTGTAGTAAAAGTAAAGCTCTATTTAGGTAATATTATAATACTTTAGTAGATATATATAGCTCCTAAGGGAAAGATCTAATTAACTTTATTCTAAAGATACTTTTTATTTATTTTACTAAGATATTATTTAATTATATATTTAAGAATAGCAATATATTTATAAAATACTAAATAGGTAATATATAAATTATTATATTAGTAGCTAGAGGAATTTAATAGAAAATACTATAATATAAGGCTAAGCTATTTAATCTATCTATTAATACTTATTTAAATTCTAATAACTTTATTTTTATAGATAATAACTTAATAAGCTCTGTAGATAATACTAATAATAAGGATAATTTCATTAATATCCCTTTTAATAATAAGCCTAATAATAATAAAAGTAAGCTTAAAACTTCTAATTACTCTCTTTCTAATAAAAACAGACTATAGCTTAAAGTTAAGAACTTTCTTAAAGATTTAGAAGTATCAGCCTGCTATATTAAGAATAATAATAATTTAATTAGATTAATTAGCTGTAGGATAGTAATTAAAATTACCTATCTTATTACTAAGAAAGACTAGAAAATATATTAAAGAATAATTAATACAGCTAAAAATAAACTTATATTCTTAAAGTAAAATCCTAAGTCTAGTTAAAAGTCTATTAATATAAACACTCTATATAAGAGAAAGAGAGTTAAGATATACTCTTAAGATAATATTTCTTTTAATAGTTTAGTTTCTAATAGAAATTCCTACTAAAAAGAGAAAAAGTAGAAGAAAGTATAGAGTTTACTAAATAAGGAATCTAAGTACTCTAACTATATTATACCTAAATTCTCTATAATTAAAATAGGTTTCTATATTTACAGTAAGTATAAAGAGAAGCTACTAAATAGTATTTAAAATAACCTCTTAGAGAAAGAAATAGATATCTTTATGCAAATTATATTTAATAAAAAAGCAGCTCTTACTTAAAACTTTACTGAGTGTAGAAATATTAACTCTATAGTAGCCTCTTTATAGATTATTAAAGTTACTAAATATAAAGCCTAATAAGTAGGGAGTATTTCTATATCTAAAAGCCTAAAGAAGAAAATTATTAAGCTTCTAAAGACCTATATAAAAAGAAAGATTTTAAAGGAGTTTTATACTTTCTACTGTAACTTTTAGTTTCTTATTATAAAAAAGAATAGCAGGCTTTATTTAATTAATTTAGCTATAAGAATTAATATTTTTACTATCTGTAATAGCTTTATTTCTATAGATACAGATAAATTCTCTGCTAACTTTAATATATATAAAATTATTTCTATACTTAATTTCTTTTCTGAGTATAATTAAATTCTTTTTAATAAGAAAAGTAGAAACTTAATAATATTTAACATTCTAATTAGACTGCTAAGAATATATACTCTTCCCTAAGGTACTATAAACTCTATAGCTTAATTTATTAGAATTATTATAAGAATTCTATTTAATTTTATTTTAGATATCTACTAACTATTTTTAAATAATATTACAGTTAAAAGTCCCTTAACTATCTATAATAAGAAAGAGGTTTTTCTAGGTGTTAAACACTTTATTTTAGAGTACTTAATTAATATTAATAAGATTCTTATTAATATTAAGCTTACTAACTATACTATTTCAGCAGTTAAGTTTTAATTTTATTAGTAAATAGCTAAAATTATAAGATATCTCTATAGAATATATAGCTATTAGCCTATAGATAAATTAGTTATTAAAAATTAATAAGTAGGAAAGCTATAATAATATCTTTAAAGTTAGAGCTTTTCTCAGTTTGATATATAGCTCTCTCTTTTTTTTTATTATACTATCTTATAGTATCCTACTATAATTAGACTTTCTACTTCTATTATTACTACCTATATAAGCTAATCCCTTTAGTACTATTTAATTAAGCTATTCTCTATATATACTAATATTTCTCTCTTCTTTCTATAGCAGCTTAATACTATATTTAGCACCTTTAGAAAAAAGTATAGAATTAGACTGTTACCTTATAGTATTAATCTAACTAAAGACTTTTCTAAAAATAATTTACTATTTCTAGCTAGATATAATAGAATAAAGTACCTTAAAAGTATAGTTTTAAAAGATAGTAGTAATAAATTCTTTATTTATACCTTTAAGATATATATATTAAAGCCTCTTATTAAACTCTTTAAACTCTAGCTAGCCTAAATATATAGCTATACTAATTAAAGCTACTAAAATAATAATAACCTAATTAAACTGAAATTAATTAATTAATTTACTGCTAACCCTTAAATAACACTCTATACTATCTCTTTATTAAAATCTCTTAATAGTATTATACTCTATAAGACTTTTAGAAATAACCTAAATAAATAACTTAATATAAAGATTTAGAAGTAGTATTATAAAAATCTATAGGACTTTCTTTAGACTATAAGATTTAAAAAGTAGGCAGTAAACTATTACTTTATACTTCTTCTTTAAATTGCTATATACAGTATAAATAACACTATTACTATAGCTATAAATACTCTAAGTATTACTAAAACTATCTTTTAAAATAAGATATTTAGGTATAAAAAGTTAAAATATATTCTTACTGTAGGCACTAAGTATATTAAATATAGAAACCTTATTTTTAGCTTCTTCTTACTAGCTAAATTAAAAAAGGCTAACATATATAATAAGTATACCAGTTAAATAAGCTTACCAGTTAAAAATCCCTTAACCTTTTATCTTCCTACTTAATCAATTAATTCTCAACCATTCAAGATACCACAATTAAATAAGGCAAATATCCTTCTTACACTTTAAGTCTATTGAAATAACTCAAAATTAAGTCTCTAACGTACTATAAAGATCTATTAAGTTAAGTATAGTACTCTCTTTAACCGAGAGAATAGCATTACTGCTTATTGCAATTAGATCTCCAAATTATATAAACTATCCGATCTAGAGGAATAGATTATTATTCAGTTTATTCTCAATCTGGATTTATAAGAATTTCCCCTACAACTGTATAGTATTAAAGAAATAGCTAACTGACTGCTTGCTAACTGCAATATATTGCCTATCGGTAAGTGCTAAGCTTTAAACTTTATTAGGCGATAACTAGCACTTAAGATATTTTTTTTTTTATAAATATAACTACTAGAGAGCTAAATATAAAGATCTAACTATTATTTGCAATTAGTTTAGGCTTATAGAAAATACAATCGCGAAATATAGTATTACTCTCGCTGATATCTACAACTTTAATAAGACTGGCTTTATAATGGGTCTAATTATAAGCAGTATAGTTGTTATAGATACAGAAAGATATAGAAACCCAAAATTAGTTCAGTCTAGAAATCAAAAGTAAGTTACAGTTATCCAGGCAATTAATACAGAAGGCTGGGCAATCCAGCTATTTATTGTAGTTACAGGCTAATATCACCTTACTAACTGGTATTAAGAAAGTAACCTCCCAAGCAATTAGGCTATTATAATAACTCAAAATAGCTGGACAGATAATAAGATAGATCTTAAGTGGCTTAAGCACTTTAACCGGTATATAAAGGCCTAATTAACTGGTCGCGCTATTATCTTCTAATCCTCAATAGGTATAAAAATTACTATTTAGTTAATTTTGAGAAATATTATAAAGTAAACTATATTATTACACTTTATATACTGCCTTATTTATCTTATTTACTTTAACCTCTTAATATAGGGTGCTTTAGGCTGCTTAAAAACATATACAGTCGAGAAATTAAGCAGTTAATTAGATGCTTAATTACCTATATTTCAAAGACTGACTTCTTTCTAGCTTTTTATGCCGCCTACTAAGCCGCTATAACAGAAAGTAATATTAAGGGAGGTTTTTAAAGGGCTGGGCTTATTCCTTTAGACCCAGAAAGTGTTATATTAAAGCTTAATATACAGCTACAGACTCCAATATCCATCAAGAAGAAGGTAAGCCTCCCTAACCCTTAGGTGCCCAAAACGCTAAAGACTGTCCTTAAGGCTACTTCTCAATCTGAATATCTTAAAAGATAAATCAAAAGGCACTAGGGCAGCTCTTCAGTATCTATTATTAATATACTTAAGTTATTTTCTAAGGGAATAAAGGTAATAATATATCAGATAGTATTATTAAAGTCTAAGAACTAAATTCTTTAATAGGCAAATAAAACTCTTAATAAGCAGTATAGAGCAAAAAAAAAACCACCTATAAAATAGAGGGAAGATAACTATAGATAAAGAAAGGGATATAATTAATTAGAAGAATCTTAATATGCAGTTAGTAGCTAAATTATTAAGATATTATAGTTAAGAAGAGTCAGTACAACTAAAGAAAAAAAGCATTATAGAATATACAGTAAGACTGGTTATAACATAAGAATATATTAGGTAGTTATTACAATATCTAGAGAAGAGTATAGCAATTAATTCTAATTAATTAGAAGCTTTATTATATATTTATTTTAATTTCTAAATTAAGGGTAATAATTTTTAACTGGTAAGCTTATTTAATCAGTATGCTTATTATGTATGTTATATTTAATAAGTAATTCTTTATTAAACTTATTAACTTTAAAAATAACTACTAAACCTTCTTTATTTTTAATTAAAAGCAATATTATCTATACTACTATAATACTCTTAAAGCAGCTTAATAATTATATTTTTAGGCTGTTAGACTTATTTTTTATAAAGTCTTTTTAAGTATAGAACTTCTTTATATCTTTAGTATATTTAGACTGCCTATAACTTCTTAGCCTAATAAATAGAAATATAGATATCTTATAGTATACACTTTATTTTAAAACTTAAAAAGTTTAATTAGCCTTAATAGTTAGAATCTTTACTATATATAGATACTTACTCTTATTATATTTAACTAAACTAAAAAAAAAAGCATCTATATCTTTTTTCCTATAATACTAAAATTAGATTTTAAACTCTTAGAAGAAGTTTAATTTATTTAACCTAAAGTAAGTTAAGAATTTTATTACTATTATAATTTTAAACAAACTTAATATTAAGAATTTTACTTTTATAAAAGGCTAGAAACCTATTAACTTTAAAAGTAATAATAACTAAAAAGTCTACTATAGTAGTAAAGCTAATAAAATTAGTATAAAGTTCCTCTATATAGATTTAAATAGTTTACAGTTTATTTACTGAAAATAGAGGCTATATACCTATAACTATCTATACTATTATATTATTTTACCTTTAACCTAAAATAACTACTTTTATTAATAAACTCTTAATATTCTCTAGCTTTTAGTATTCTTTATAACTCTTTTTAACTAATTAATTAAATAGTATAAAAGCTATAAATATACTGTAGACAATAATATAACTTCTATAAAGAATATAATTCCAGACTAAATTAGTATTTTAAGCAGTATAACTAATAATAAGAAGAAGAGCTCTCCAGCCTAAAAGACTGATATTAAAAAGGTAGCTTTAATAAAGAAAAAGCTATTAAAGATACTTATTATTCCTCTAGATATATAGAGTTTTACCTAGTATTAAAGTTTAGTAGATATAATAAATAAGATATCTATAACTAACCTTATATACTTAAGTAAAGAAGTTAGAATTATATTATCTTTTAGTATATATTAAGATAAAAATAGTAAGTAAGCTGATTTTAAGAAGTAGTTAAAAGAAGAAAGAAAAGCTAGTATCTCTTTCTAGATATATATAGTATAATAGCTAATATAGCAATTATTATAACTTAATCTAAACCTTAATAAGGAATCTTTACTATTAGCTTAATTTTTACTATTAATAAATTTAACTAACCTTAAAACTCTATTTCTATAGGGCAGTATAATATCTCTTAATATTAAAGATATTAAGAATATACTACTTATCTAAAGAACTTAAAGACTTTCTATAGAAGATAATAAGGTAACTAATTTCTATAAATTGTTTAATTAAATATCTCTATCTGCTAGTACTTTATAAATAACTTATAAGATAAAAAGTTATTTAAACCTACTTATTATTCCTAATTATATTATTTAATACCTCTTAATAAGTAATATCTAGGCTTTATATATATACCTTATAGAATAGTAGCTAAGTTTTAATAAGTAGATATTATTCAGGAAATTATTAGTAGTATAATAAAAAAATAAAATAAATTAAATTTAGTTAAGAATAAAGTGAATAGAGAAATATAATAGATATTAAAAGTAAAGTTAAGAATATTAGTAGATATATAAAATAAAATATTAGTTTTTAAGGGTTTTTAGTATTTTCTTAAGCTAGAATTAGAATAGATTATTTAATTAAATAATATGTTAGTTTTCTATAAAGAAATCTAACTAGAGATAAATTATCTACTAACAGTCTGTAATAGATTTAAATAGATATTATATTATTCTTTTTAAGTCTATCTTTATAATAAAAATAAATCTATAAGGTTTAAAGTGAGCTTTTTTTTTTCTCTCTCTCTTTTTTCTTTTTAGTTACACTATTATTTATTTCTTTTCTTTATAGTTAGAAAAATCTCTTTTTTTACTATTTCTATATATCTCTTTCTAATTAGCTAAGTGAAATAGTTCCTTTAGCCTATATTTAATATTGCAATTAGTATATATAGTTTCTAGGTGCTTAGAGATAAATAGAAACTGTATAGAGAGGTAGTTAAGTAGGGAATTTACAGTCTTTAGAGATATTAGTTATTTAATTAAATTCTTACTACAGTTAGAGTTAAAACTGCTATAGCTTTCTTTAATAGAAAAGGCTATACAGTATAGAAACTAATAGCTTAATCTATTAGAGCCTATAAAAGAGCTTAAATATATAGATAGCAGTAAGTAGAAACTATCCCTCTTAAAAGATAATTATAAGAACAGCTATTTAACTATATCCTTAGTTATAATTAGTTTTTAGCTTAATTTACAGTCTTTCTAGCCTATTTTCTTTAGTTTCTTTTAGTAAACTATTTAATTAAATAGTACTAAATACAGTAGTTATTAATTCTATTTATTTAATCTATTTTTTCCCTGCCTTTAATTCTAACCTCTATTTGCTATAGTAGATATATTATACCTTTAGTTATTACTAAAGCTGCTTTTTAGGTAGGTTGTATATTTCTAGTATTTTTTATCCCTACTTACTACTTATTATATTAACTATTTTTAGCTGTAATTCTTTTCTAAATAATATATTAATAAATTAAATTTATAGAAAAATTAAATTACTTATATTAATTTATTATTTATTTAAATAGAGAAAGTTACCCTATTAATATTAGCTAAAATCTTTAAAATTAAATAGCTAACTTTAAAGTAAAAAGACTTTATTAATAGTATTAATAAAGAGATATATTATTTTTAATTTAAAAAGCTTTTATATTATATAAAGATAGTATAAATAATAGTTAGTTAGAATATTAACTAAAGGATAAATTTAAATAAGAATCTTAAAATATTTTAAAAATTAAATTATTAAATTTATAGCTTGAAATATTAAAATTAAAATAGCTATAAAATAAGAAGGTTAAATGGAATTTTAATAAATAGAAAAAAAGCAGCTTAAAACTGAAATTTAAGCTTTAATAATTATTAATATATATAATAAAAATACAGTAAGTTTAAATATTAAATTCCCTTATTAAGAATTCTATTTATTTTATTAATAAACCTTTAATTTTTATTATTTTAATTACTATTTTTATAAGCTTTAACTAAATTTAATAAAGTAGTTTTTTCTATTTAAATAAAGTTAAAATTAATATTAAAAACTTTATTTTCTTATAAATTAACTTTATTACTATTATTTAAAAATAAGTTATATTTAAAAATAGCTAATATAATTTATTAACTTATATTTAATTATAATATCTAGTAAAATAAATAGTTTAAAAGTTTATACTTTTTAAGAAATTTTTAATATACTTTATATTTTACTCTTTTTATATTCTTTTTAAAATTATAAAGATATTTAATATTATATTAATATTTAGTTTTATATTATTAAAATATTAAATTAATTTTATAAAAAACTTTATAAATAATTACTATAATAAAAGTTAAAATTAAATAATTATTAAAAAAAGAAGTTAGCTTTTTAATAATATTAAAGTTTAATAAATATATAAATATATATATATATATAACTTTTTAAAGTTAAAATTTAAACTTAAATATAAGCTTAAATATTTTAAATAAAATCTTATAATATAATATTAAAATATAATACTAATAATACTATTTATACTATATAACTAATTTATTTAATTTAGCTTATTAATTTATTTAAACTTAGAAATTAAGTATTTTAATTTATAAGTAATTACTTTTAATTTCTTTATAATTTAAAATTAAAATTACTTAGTAATTAGAAAATCTAAAGAAATATATTTAATACTATTTTAAAGCTGAAATTTTAAGCTTTTTAATAGTATTATTTTAATTTTAATATCTATATATTTACTAGCTAAATTTATCTATAAAAAAAGAGCTACTTTTAAAGCTTATTTTTTCCTTTTTTATCTATATATACTATTAATATATATTATATTATATTATTTTATATACTATTATTATTTATTATTTATTTTATCTTTTATTTTTATATTTTTTATAAGAATACTTTTTTATATATAATTTATTTTATTTCTTTACTATTTTATAACTTTTAATATTTTATAAAGTAAACTGCTTATAAACTATATTACTATATATATATACTGAGTTTAATTTATTTTCTCTTTAAATATAAATAGTAAAGAGTTTTTATTTTATAGCTTACTATTAAATTTTTCTCTTTATTATAAATTAATTTAAAGAATTTAAAAGAAGAACTATATAGCTAGCTAGCTTATATAGAATATAATAAATAAATAGAATTTTAATAAATATAAAAAAGTAACTTAAATTTTAAATTTAAACTTTAATAATTATAATATATATATAAAATATAGTAAATATAAATATTAAGTTTTTATTAAAAGCAATTTTACTATTATTAAACTATATTTTATATTACTTATTATAATATTTTAATTTATTATATAATATATTTTATATTTTAAACTTATTTTAAACTTTTAAGTTAAACTTAATTATTATATAAAATAATTTAAATTTTAAAATAGGTATAATCTTAAAATATATTCAAATATAACTTAATATTTATTTATATATAGTTTATTCTAACTTTTTTAATAGTAGCTATATAATATATAATTATTATTATATATATTTTTACTTATTACTTTTAAATTAATAAGTTATTTTTCTTTATATTACTTTATATATTAATTTAATTAATTATATTTATATTAATAATCTTATTAAATATCTTATATTTATAATTTATTAAGCTTTTTTAACTATTTTTACTATTTATACTATTATTAATAGACTGTAAAAAATCTACTTAATATTTTTATATAGATTTTCACCTATTTATATTTAATATTATTTCTTTATTTAATTTTTATATTTAAGTAAAATATATTATACTATTTATAAATATTATTTATAATTATATTTATTAATATTAATTTTGTTAATAATATAAATACATATATATATACTATATATCTTTATATAATAACTAAATTAATTACTTAATATATACTATATATATATAAATAGTATATTTTTTTTCTAGTTAACTTTTAAAACTTAAAGACTTTTTACTATATTTAGTTATTTTTTATAATATAAACTACTACTTACTCTTTATTACTTTATAAATAATAAATAGAATAGTTAAAATAGATATTTAAAGATTTAACTTTATTATATTTTAGTAATATTCAGTAATATTTTTAGCTATTTTATCTACTATTTTATTATTAAAAACTTTAATATAAGCTGGAATTAATTAAAATTAAATTTTCTACTTTTTACTATAGAGTTTATTAAGTATTTAAATAAGTTTAACTAGAATATATAAATTTAATAGTACTTTAAGAATTTAAATTGCCTATATAGCAGTCTAACTATTAGTAAAAATAATATATTTTATCTAAATATATATTAATTATCTATATATTAATATTATAAATTAAAGCTTAAAGCTAAAAGATATAGCTATACTATATTTAAGAATTATACTATTAGAATAAACTGCTCTTATAGCTAGCTAGAAAAAAACATACTTAAAAATTATAGAAAAAACTCTTCTCTTTCTTTATATCTTAAAATAGATTAATATATAGCTTTTCTCTCTATATAATACTAATAAATCTATCTCTTTATATTATTTTAAAATTAATATAATATATATAGTATAATAAATAAATATAATAAATATATAATAATCTTATAAAGAATTAGTTAGTAAAATACCTAAAAGGCTAAGCTTATTTCTATTATTATAGAAATAAAAAAATAAATTACTAAACTATAAGAAACAATATAATTATACTATTTATAGTAAATTCTATTTAATTTTAATTAATTTAATAGAAATCCTAAAAATTAAAAAAACTTAAATTTTAATACTATATATTAAACTATATATTAATAGACTAATAATTAGAAATATAAATATTTAGTTTTACTATATATATAGTTTATTAGATATAGAGATTCAGTTTTCTATATTAATCTATATATAGTATATTAAATAAAAATATAAATAGAATCTAACTATTCTATTAAAATATCTTATATAACTTTTTAATAATTCTAATAAAATAAAAAAGATAGAATAATAGCTATAAGAACTATAATAAAGTTTTAAACCTCTAGTTAAATTCCTTATACAATTTAAATAAACTCTCTATAAGACTAATATAAACTTATAGTTTAATAATATAAAAATTATAATTTTAATAGACTATCTTAATAAAAAAGTTATATAATAATTAAATAAATAATTATAGCTACTAAAGAATTATAAATAGTAAAAATAGTATAAAAAAGATAAATATATATACTGTAGCTTAACTAAATATTAAATTAACTAATATAAGCTCTAGCTAATAAAAGTACAGTATATATATAGAGAATTCTTAGCTAGTTTAATATAATAGGAAATAATAAACTTAAAAGTCCAGAAGATTTAAATAGTTTAAATACTAAAAATAAAGATAATAGTAAGATATATAGAGGTTTTAATAGCCTTTCAGCTAGTATATAGAGGTTATAAGAAGTTAGATAGTATTAGAATACTTATATAACTATTTAATAATCTTAAATATATATATGTATTATATCTCTATTCTTATTATAAAAGACTATTTACTTTAGACTATATCTTAAGCCTATAAGTAAGACCTTAAGATTACAGTTTTTTCTAACTGTCTTCTATATACAGTCTAACTGAGCTAAAAGCTTAATAAGCCTCTAGTAACTTAAGTTTAAAAGCCTTTTTATTCTATATATAATATTCTAGAGCCCTAATATTCTATACCTCTAATTTAATATACCCCTTTAGCTTAAAGATATTATCTTTAAGCTAACCTTTAAAATTATAAAAGCTTTTTTTTCTTCCTTTAATTTCTACTTTCTATTTTAAGTCAGTTTTATTAAGAAGTTAGCAAGCTTTAACTACTTAATAAAAATCTTAAAGTTTTTCTATAGAAGGCTCTTTATAAAGTTATTAGTAAGTAATTAAACTAATAGAATATAGATAATATTAATTCAGCCTTATATAACTTTCTATTAAAGCTAGTAGTTATATATATTAATATACTGTAGTTTTATATACAGCTAGATAAGCTTCTTTTTAAACTAGCTAAATAGTCTATTAGTTATTATATTAAATAGTTACTTATAAAAAAGAAGTAATTTCTTATTAAGCAGTTAGTAATTATAAGTTAATATATAGAGATAAAATTAAACAGCTTATAAAAAGAGCCTTTTTAACTGCTTATAAAAGAGTTAGTAACTCTATTTCTATTATTAATATTATAACTGTATCTTACTTATTAGCTTTCTATAAGATTATTCTATTAAAAAGAGTTATTATAAAAGTCTATAAGTTCTAATAGTCTAGTAAATTATCTATAAAACTAATATTAGATATTATTAAAAGACTATTATCTCTACTATTAAGCTTAGCTCTATATTATAAGGAAAAATCTTATATTTATAGAAAATACTAAAGAATTTAATTTATAGCTTTATAATACTTAAAGTTTAAATTCTAGTTAAATTATATTAGTTTACTAGCTATAAAGACAATATCTAGCTAAGTTATAACTGTAGTATATATAATTATTCTAACTTTCTATTAGTATAGATTAATAAGTTATAGAGTTATCTTACAGTTAGTAAAAAGAAGCTTTTTAAAAGCTATTAGAGTTTTATATTTAGAATTCAGTAAGAAATTAATAAGTAGTTAGTATATTTTATTAATATATACTAACTGAAAAGCTATAGCTATTAAGTTATTTAATTATAAATAACTTTAATATTTAGAAACTAATATAAAAGCTTTTTTCTTTTAATATAATAGAGTTTCTAAAGAGATTTAATTAACTTAATTACCTTATATTTTAAAGTCTTTAAATAGTAAAGAATATAGTTATTTATATAGAAAAAAAAAAAAAATCTCTCTATATAGCTAGTAGTAATTTATAAGAGTTAGAGCAGTATACCTAACCTTACAATAGATCTTCCAGCTGTACTAAAAAGATTAACTAATTTGAGTAAGCTAGTATTACTCAATTATACTATATAACAGATTATAAGAGAGATCCCACACTGCAGCACAATAAGTCCTCAGCAAGCCCTCAGGCTAGTATATATCCTTACAATTATCCCCCCCTCTCTAACAGTATATCCCAAGCTTCTTATTTATCAGTAGGTATAGCGGACCTCTTATACTTTAGGTTTATAGAGCCTCTTATGCTTTAGGCGTATAGAGCCTCTTCTTACAGACTGTATGTAGGGCTATTAATGCTACAGCTTAAGGAACCCTACCTATATGTATGTGCTAGTGGGATTAAGCTGGTCCTCTAGCCTATAAGGATAACCACTGTTATTAACCTCTAGGGGCTAGGCCTCTATAAGCTCTATAACCTATTGCAGTTATAAGATTGGGGATTTAAACCCATAACCTCTCCCGTATAGCTGTAGGACTTAATGTGTACTTGAATAATTATAAGGGTTGGGGCGGTATGCCTAACCTTATAATAGATCTTCTGGCTGCGCTAAAAAGATTAACTAATTTGAGTAAGCTAGTGTTACTTAATTATACTGCTTAATAGGTTATAAGAAAGGTTTTATACTGCAGTATAGTGAGTTTTTAGTAAGCCTTTAGGCTAGTGTATATTCTTATATAATTCTCTTTAGATACTTACTAAAAGCTTAATAAAAATAGACCTTTTTTAAAGTATTATTACTATAAGAGAGGTAACTATTTAAAGCTATATAGAGCCTTATAAAGCTTAAGAATAATACTGGGTTTTTAATATTTAGTTAGTATTTCTATATAGATATCTTTATTAAGGTTAGTATATATAAAAGTATTAACTATATTATATTATAATATCTTATAGTTAAAATAGTTAGCTAGAGTTATAAGTATTTAAAATAATATTTCAGCTAAAATAGCTATATAAATATCTTATTTATTCTTTAGCTGCTAATTACTATAAATTACTAACTGTATCTTAATCTTAATAAAGTAGCTATATTTATCCAGCTTATATATATATATCTAATAACAGCTAAATACTTAGTAACTACCTACTATTACTTTAGTAACTTTAATCTATAAGCTTACTTTTTTATAGCTCTATAAATAGAAGATTTTAGCTGTAATTAGCTAATTTTTATATAGATATTTATCTATTTAAATATAAAAGCTAAAAAGCTACTTTAATAAATACTATAGTATTCTAATTAGTAGCCTTTTTATAAGGGGTTTTTCCTCTTTATATATATATAAGTATTATTATATATATAGTTAAAAGAGTAAGTTAAGCTTCTATAAGAGTTAGAGCAGCATACCCAACCTTTTAATAGATCTCCCGGCTGCACTAAAAAGATCAAATAATTTAAATATAAACCACATTACTCAATTGTGCCGCACAACAGATTATAAGGGAGGCCCTGCGCCACAGCACGACGAGCCCTCAGCAAGCCCTCGGGCTAGCGTATATCCTTACAATTATCCCCTCCTCTCTAACAGTACATCCCAGGCTGCTTATTTATCAGTAGGTGTAGCGGACTTTTTATACTTTAGGTGTATAGAGCCTCTTATGCTTTAGGTGTATAGAGCCTCTTCTTGCAGACTGTGTGTGTAGGGCTACTGATACTACAGCTTAAGGAATCTAATATCTGTGCATATATATGTGCTAGTGGGACTAAGCTGGTCCTCCAGTCTATAAGGATAACTACTGTTATTAACCCTTAGGGGCTAGGCCTCTATAAGCCCTCTAGCCTATTGCAGTTATAAGGATCTTTTTTAGAATTTGAACTGCAGTTTAAACTCCCAACCTTCTATACAGCTAGTAGACCTAATATATACTTAAATAATTATAAGGGTTGGGGCGGTATATCTAACCTTTTAATAGATCTCCCAGCTGCATTAAAAAGATTAAATAATTTAAGTAAACTATATTACTTAATTATACTATATAATAGGTTATAAGGGAGGCTCTATACTGTAGTGCAGTAAGCCTTCAGTAAGCTCTTAGGCTAGTGTATATTCTTATAGCTTCTTCTTATTAACTTTAATAAAAAGCTAATTAGACTATCTTTCTTAATTTAATAGAAGTATCTATAATACTTTAGCTCTTATAGATTGCCTACTAGAAATATAGTCTTAAAAGATATTTTTAGTATTACTCTTTTAAAAATAACTTAATAAGCTTTTACTAGCTTTATTTCTTTAGTATTATTACTATTTAGCTGCTTTTACCCCTCTATATTTAGATAAATAGCTAAGATATAGAAGAAGACTAATAAAGGTAAATTTAAAGGTATAAAAAGAACCTTAAATTTAGAGGTAATATAGGTATTCTATTTAATAGGCTCTTATAGAGAACTTAGTTGCCTATTACTGTATATAGTAGGTATTATTATAGAATTTACAGACTTATTATTAGTATTTTTTTATTTTAAGCTACTAAAACTTAGTAAAATCTTATTTAGTTTTTTATTAAATAGTTATAAAGATTATACTAAAGGTAGCTTTATTACTATAAGTAGCTATTAAATATATTTCTTAATAGCTTTTAGGTTTTCTTTTAGTAAATTATTCTAAAGAATCTCTAAATATCTATTAAATAGCTACTATTTATTAAATATTATATTCTGTAATATAACTACTTTCTTTAATAGTAGATTCTAAATATAAAAGAAATTACTTAATATATAGCTAATTAAAAACATAATTTAAGCTTATAGAGCTTACTTTTAAAGATAGTTATATTAAAGTTATATATTTACAGTTAGTATAAAGACCTTATAGCTATATAATTACAGGTAAAATAAATTAAGTTTTACTATACTATTAATATAGTATTATAAGTAAAATATTTTATAGAAAGACTTCTACTTTTAGTAAGTATTTAATAAGTAGTTATAAAGATAAATAGCTATTTTAATTATCTCTAGCTAAAAGTATACTAAAAGCTTAACTGCTATCTATTTATATTATCCAGTTTTTCTCTATAATAACTGTAGTAATATACTCTATATCTCTATTTTAAGCTTAAGTATTTAGTACTAATAGCTTATATTTAATACCTATTATCTCTATTTTTAGCAGCTATTTAGTAGTAAATTATTAAGAGCTTATTATTATATTTAAAGACTTTAACTATAGTACTATATTATACTTCTATTATTTTAATAAATATTATAAGAGTAGTTTAAATTATAGGTATTAACTAGTTAGTTATATAGTAGTTCTATATATATCTAAAAGCTTAGTTTACTATAATTTATATAGATATATAGCCTCTATAGTTAGTTTCTATTAGGTGGAAATTAAGAGTAATTTACTCTTTAAGTACTACTCTTATATTAGCTTTTTATAGAGTGCAGTAAACTATTTAATAAGTCTTTACTATACTATAAGTATTATAGTTTAATTATTATAATTCTTTTAGAGCCTTAAGAGTTATCTAGCTTTAGTTTAATACCTTAAGTAGTATTTATAAGATACCTAAGAATATTTAGGCTTAAGTAGTTAAGCTATTAGTACTATATATATAAATCCCCTTAAAAAGGCTAGTATTAAATTTATAATATATATATTTAAGTATAGTATAAAAGTAACAGACAGTTAGTAAGTAGTATTTAAAGTACTAGCAATTTACTATTATCTATAGTAATATATTTAAGAACTTATTATCTATAGAGCTTTTTAATCTCTTTAAGATAGCTACTATTAGCTCTATATAGATAGTTATTATCTAGTTTTATATCCTATTAAAACCCCTATTTTTTTTAGCTATAAAAAGAATATTAAATTTAAAGTTAGAGCTCTATAGTATATAATATTAAATAGTTAGAGAGAAATTAGCAAACTATTAGTAGCTTATAGAGTTATTATAATATTACTATAGCTATTAATTAGAACTAGCTCTATTTCTAACTATAGAAAGTCTTTTATTAGAGTAGCTTTAAGGTTATATATTTATTTAGTATCTCTAAAGATATAGATTAATACTTTTAAGTTAAAAAGGTAACTCTACTATAGCAGATAGATTTTAGTAACTATTAGATATATATTTACTTATATCTTTCCCTAATAGAAACTTAAAATATAGTGTTATTATAAGTCAGTTAGAATAAGCTATTAGATTTAGTCTGTAACTTTATTAATATTACTATTAATATATTTCTTTACTATTACTTCTACAGCCTTATTTAATCTCTAGCTGCTATAGTATAAAGTAGAGAAAGTATAGTAGTACTTTAAGAGAGAGTATCTATAGCTTAAGTAAGTAGAGTATTTTATATCTAAAAATATTAGTATTATTTTATTTTCTTCTCTTTTTATAGCTTCTTACTAAAAACCTACTAATATAACTTTAAGAAATATAAAATACTCTAAAAGTAACCTTTCTATATTACAGAAGGTTTAAGCTATTTGTAATTACTTAGCAAATAGCTACTATAACTACCTAAACTAAAAGGATATTTTTAATTATACTATCTATCTTTAAGATATTATATATATTAATCTATAACTTAAGAGGTATACCTCTAAGAGCTCTAACTAAATTTTTAAACTACTAGCTTATCTTTATTACTTCTTATAGCTTAATAGTTTTAAGCCTTTTTAATTATAATTTTCTAAAGAGTAAGCTACTTATTAGTTACCTTATATATTATTATATAATATTAAAGTGATTTTACTAAAAGTTTACAGAAGGTTTAGTAAGCTTTTTAAACTCTTTTATTATAGGTATATATAAACTTAGTCTGTAGAGTCTATATTTAGTTAGCTAGAAAGTTATCAGCTTAATAGTTCTATTAATAAAGAAAAACTAAAATACTCTTTTTAATTCAGTCTTAAATAATATCTAGGCTCTTTTTTATCTCCTTATACTGCCTTTTATAATATTTATAGTTAGCCTATATTGTATTATAGATTAAGAGCTCTTTCTCTATAAGGTCTATTATATCTAATACTTAAAGAGCTAAATTCTTACTAATTACTAAATAAAAGTTCTTTAAATTAGTCTTTATACTAGCAGCTATAATAATTATATTAGTAGATATAGAGCTAGAGGTTAGAGACTCTATAGTTATACTTATAGCAGCCTCTTTTTACTTATAAAAGTCTATAATTACTAGAGGGGTTAGCTTTATAAGATATAGCTTAAGCTTATTTATTTTTTCTAGGTTAAGATATTCCTAAAGGTCTTAGTTTAAGGCTTTTATCTTAAGAGCTAAAAACTAAGGGATCCAGTTATTACTTATAGTAAGCTTAATAGTTATTATTGCACTAAATACTCAGTGAATAGTTAGCAATCTAAAGGGGAGAGGTATATATAAGTAGTAAGAGTATATAGTATATATCTAACTGTTAATTATTAGAATACTTATGTAACTATTTAACAATCTTAAATATATATGTATATTGTATCTTTATTCTTGTTATAAGGAGCTATCTGCTTTAGACTACACCCTAAGCCTATAAGTAGAGCCCTAAGATTACAGCTTTTCCTAACTGTCTTCCACATACAGTCTGACCGGGCTGAGGGCTCGGCGAGCCCCCGGCGACCCGGGGCCCGAAAGCCTCCCTATTCCACACGTAACATCCTGAAGCCCTGGTGTTCTATGCCTCTAATTTAACAGATAGTAACTACTAGAGTTAAAAGGGGGGGGGGGGTAATATTACAGGCTGAAGCCTAGGGCTGAGGGATATAGCTATACTGTATCCAGAATTATACTGTCAGGATAGACTGCCCTTACAGCTAGCTAGAAAGGGGCTTGCTTGAAGATTGCAGGGAAGACTCTTCTCTTCCTCTGCACCTTAAGATAGATCAACATACGGCTTTTCCCTCTGCGCAACACCAACGGATCTGTCCCCTTACAATTAAGTACTATTTACAGTACTAATATTAATCCTCTAAATTTAGCTGTATATACTGTAAAAAACACTAAAAGTATCTATACTACATCTATTTTATACTAATACCTTCTATCTAGAGGAAATAAGCTACTAAATCAGTACTAATATAGCTATTAATACTGCTTCTATCGGTAAAGATACAGATTGTTCCAAGCTCTATAGTATTATATTCCTCAATAGCAAGATCAGCCGACTTAGCAATACTGGTGACTGGCGGTATCCACCATAGTGTTATAATATGTAGTTGGCGTTTCTCGAGTCGGTTGAGCTGCACGTTGTACTTGCACTGTAGGATAGCTGACAGGTGATCGAGAGGGCTCAGCTCCCTGCTGCTACTGCTTACATCAGAGGTCACAACATTATACATGGGCGTCGTTCTGATGCGCATGGCGGCTTCCAGTCCCGTTTGCTCGAGTTGCTGTTGTGCCGGGAGCAAATGGGCCTCCACGTCGACTGCAGGTTCAGGTGCAGGCCGGGTTTCTTTAGTCTGTCCAGCTGTTGAGCGTTCAGCTGAGTGACCGAGGCTCTCTGGGATGAAGCGAAAATGAGCTCCGTAGACATGATGGAGTTGGTTTATTTTGGATATAATAGAGAGAGGAAGGAGGGATGTGGCTCTCTTACTCGACCTTCCTTCATCCTGGGTTGTTCATTTACTACTACAAATGGGGCGTGTTTCGCGTCTTAGTCGTGTTTAGTAAAAACAGGTGCGTTTCAGTGGAAATGGGCCCCATTTCTAGAGGGGCAATGGGTGGTAGAAAAGTATCGAGTGTGATTGGAGGAGAAGCGGAAACGAGCCCCGTTTCTAGATGTAATGCTTGAGTAGTAGTAGTAGTAGTAGCGGTGTTGAATGTTAGTTGCGTTGATATATTTTGTTTGATGGGAGCGGCCTTCAGTGCAGACCACACCCGTCCGTAGGGTAGGAGCTGAAGATGGCAGGAAAACAAGGGAAAGTAACAATCTGGCCGTCACCTGGGGGGATAAGATGCAGGAAGCAATAGTTATACTGCTTTCTGGCGTCTCTAAAGGGAAAGAAAAGATAAATATCGACAAGAGCTGCTGCAACAGCTATAGTGTAACGGGTGCAATACGACAAAGGGTGTAGTTAAGTGTAAAGGAAAAAGCGTGTCATTTCAATTTCTCGGGCAGACTAGACGCCTTAAGTAGGGCCACAATAAGCTAGCTACTGGCCTCTACTGCATTAAAACTCCAGGTGGACCGTTGGCCCCATCACAATATCCGAGTTTCCCTTCCCATGCTGAGCCGTGCCTGAAGAGCCTATCTAAATAAATGAAAGCTGCTCAACATGCCCAAAAAAAGGTAACGTTCTTTCCTTCCCATGTGCCAGTACCTTGGCCATATCCCTCTGTGATGTTGTATCCGTGGTAACCCCCAGCAGGCGTCACTTCCGAGTACTTGGCTGACTGTTCTATCTCAAAGCTTGCCCCTCGGGTCGATAGGCTCAGTATGAACTTGGAAAAGTATGATAATCCGGTCTTTGTGCTGACCCACTTGCCTAATGCGTGAGAGCTGGAATCAACCTCAACCACTTCATGTAAACCGTTAGGATGCCAGATGGTTGCCCAAGCGCGCTTGCTTAGCGTGCCCTCTGGAGTTGGTGCCAGGGTCCAGCAATGCGCCATAACACCATTAGAAAGGTACAGCCAGAAACCCAAGTGCCCTCCCGGAATGTCAAATATACCGGACTGTCGTTCAAAGAAAGCAAAAGAGTTTTCATAATCAATCTCAGTAGGCTGCCCATTAACTGTAAGAGTGCCATCGACGCGCATCGTTGGATTTCCCTGACGAGAGGTTAACATCCATCTATGACCATTTGCTGGAAACGGATTTCTTTCTTACCCAATACCAGGAATATCCCGGAATAAGGCGGCGGAAGTCGTCTCCGCTAACTCGGTTTGGCGAGATTGTAACGCCGCCACTTCCACCAATGTACAGATTCTTTCCAGTGGGCGAGAAATGTACATCGAGATTAACACCGGCAAAATCGGCTTTGTAGTAGAGGTCGGTGTAATTGTCACCACCGGCCGGGCTCGAGAAGTTCTGGATTGCTGATTCAAGGTAAACTTGGTCTTCCCGTCCGATGCCCGGAGCGAATGCAGTTCCACCCCGAGCTTGTTCCGAGAGGTTCTCAAGATCGTTCAGGACGAAGATTCCAGTGGTTCCGCCAGCAAAGAAGTTGGGGGCAAGCGTGACATGATACTTGCGGCCATCTACAAGAGTGACCCAGAGGAGGAAGAAGTAGCTGTACAGATGGAAGGAAAATAATTAGTATCGGCCCTCTTTCTAACTAAGAAGATTGGACGCGGGATACAACTGACCTGTTGAGATTGCCGAGGGTGTCAGGGCTAGGGTCCTGCCAGGCCATCGTTCTGCGAACATCATAGCGACCCACGTAAGTCTACATCGATAAATATTAGACACTTCATCTACAAAACACAGTAGAGGGACGTACGCCATCGTTTTCAATGGTGCTTGGTGCAAACTTTGGTGGTTTGAAGGACGGAATCTTCAGGCCGGCCACCGCGATGGATAGCGCAAGAAGGAGAGTCGGGATGTGCATCTTGAGAGCGGTGACTCGTGGTCTGGTGGAAGAAGTTGAGTTAAACAAGAAAGAATAAGGGTTGACCAGAGGCTTCTACATTCCGGCTTATATATTAACCAAGTCTTCGTCTTCTCGATTTTCTCAGAACTGGCGGTCAATTCGACTAACATGGTTAACCCCAGTCCTTATCAGCACTTCCCTGCAACTTCCTCAGTATAGATAAAACTTTCGGCTACCCAACGTACGACCAATTCGTTCATTTCGCTAGCAACCGCCGCTCAGGAGAGCTACATTGTGTTGCAGTACGTTCGAGCTAGCTCTGCCCCCACCTCTAGGGTGTCATTATTATCCAAGAGTCGCAAGTCACCGGCAAGTCCGGGCCTGGATCTTAACAGGTTAGAAAGAATCAGGAAGCTTGAGCGAAGATCTCTCCCGTTAGGAAGAGATCGGCTGCAAGGACCGACGGCATAGTCGCTAGACGGAAGTACTACCACCTTTGGTTATCCCATCATAATGGTTGAAGGGTAGGCTTGTAACATTCTAAACTTAATTATTGCATTAATTCAATTGGGGCTTTTATTCAGGGGGTAGATAGACAGGCGGGCCCTTTTAGCAAGATTGCGGGGTTAATGCAACAAGGGAAAGAAAGGCGGTATGAATAGCCTCATAATACTGTGTTGGATTCCCAGCTGCGCTATTTTGGGCAAAAGTGTAGGATACCCCACTGATGATTATAGCTGTGATTGTGCAGGTATATAATTTAACATACTATATGACTCAACTAATTCAGACACCTTAGCATGGTCAGTTTCTATTCTTACCCGCAAAATCGTCACATTCGACTGATTAAAAAGGTTACCTCAGTTTTTGTAAAGACGCCAAGGTGTCTGAATTTGTTAAGTTTATAGTATAAGAGGCTGAGTAAATTGTAACGGCTTCGACTTCTTTTTCCTTTCTCGTATTCGCACTCGCATTCGCATCAAAACCCGAACTTGAAGCCTCTGTTGGATCCGCAATGCATAATGGCTGTGCTTATCGGGCCTATACCCTTAGCAGACGCTGATCTGATAATTCCTTCAACTCCTGCTAGATCCAATGCTTAGTGCATTTCTCTATTCAGATGTGGCCTCGAGTCTGTACAATCCCACCTGACCCGTGCCCAGACAATCACGACCCGGCTTTCCGCTGGCCTAGCGCCAACACCCCTGGTCTTGTGCATTCCTCTACACCTCTTCCAACTGCACAGCTTTCCGGCTTTCCGCTGCCACAGTTACGGGAAATAGCCGCATTAAGCGAGCCAAGGATTGAGCTCGCGGTGCATTCCCCCACAACAGCATCACTATCACTTGACAGGCAGATTTACCTAGCTTCGGAGAAATGCAGTCCCGCAGCAACACCACAAAGCGTGTTGCCAAGAGAAGCAGCGTTCCGCGAAATGCAGAGTGAGAACAGCACTGCGAAAAGCCGAGTCACTTCAGCACACGAGAAATCCCTGCTTCCCCTCCCGTGCCCATGGTTGCGTGATAATCCGAACCAGTACTATGTAGACTAAATTGACAACTACGGGGTCTCCATGGGGTCAGGATAAGTTAGGCTGGACTATTTCTCTGCCCGTTTTGGAAATCGACCCAAGCCTTGTTTCGCTGGCAAAATACTTATTTATACCCGAGTGTTAATTAACTCCCATGCTTCCTCCTACTTCTGCCATAAATTCCAGCTATCCTCCGCTGGATGTGGTTCTGTTCGATTGTCATTGCCTTCCTATCCATCATTTCTACCATCAATTCATGTACAACTGAAGATCGAAAACCGTCATGAAACTCTTAGCATTCGTTCTTCTATGCGCTACTGTTGCCCAAGCTTGGTTGCCAGCCGACCGTGGTCTTTTCAAAGGGAATGGAAGGCCGTCGAAGCCATGGCATCACCGCTCAGAAAAGATCCGAGGAGTTAATCTCGGATCCCTCTTCGTCGTCGAGCCTTGGATGATTCCAAAGGAATGGACCGCCATGGGCTGTGCGGGAACGAATTCAGAGTTCGACTGTGTCAAAGCCCTGGGACAAGCTGAAGCCAATGCCGCGTTTCGCCATCATTGGAATCATTGGTTTACCGAACGCGACATGGATGCAATGGTTTCGTTCGGGCTGAACACGCTTCGTATTCCACTAGGATTCTGGATGGATGAGAGCCTTGTATACTCCGACGAGTACTTCCCGCAAGGAGCCCTCCCTGCTCTGGAGAAAGTCTGCAACTGGGCTGCTAAGCGTGGCTTCTATATTATCCTGGAAATGCACGGGGCACCTGGAGCGCAAACGGCGTGGCAGGCTTTTACAGGAAAGGTAGGCTCGACTGCCAACATGACAGTTTAACCGTGATTCATAAGAGGCTGTATTGCTTACGATACGTACAGTGGGTTGAGGAGCCTGGCTTTTATAATGCCACAGAGTTTGCGCGCGCCTACAAGTTCCTCGAATGGTTGACAAAACTCATCCACACCAACCGCAATTTCCGGACCGTGGGCATGCTCGGGGTTATTAATGAGCCGAATTGGGACGAGCCATCCGTCATAGATGATTTCAACCCAACCGCGTACTCCAAGATCCGTTCTATCGAGACCTCCCTCGGCGTAATGGTCAAAGACCGCCTGCACATCCAATATATGGACAGCAAGTGGGGTGCAGGAAACCCTAAGCAGAATCTGACAAAGACCTTCTACACTGCCTACGACAACCATCGCTACCTCAAATCTGACCTCACCGTACCGGTATCACAGGAAGGGTACCTCAATACGTCTTGCAATGACAATCTCATCACTCCTGGAGAAACTCCCCTTATTGTTGGCGAGTGGAGTTTAGGGCCCAAGACGTCTGAGGAACATTCCCCTGAGTTCCAAGTAGCCGACGACACAAACAAGGACTTCTACAAGAAATGGTGGGCTGCACAGGTTATGGCCTATGAACGGGGGTTGGGGTGGACGTATTGGTCCTGGAAGACCGAGCTGGACAATGATTATCGCTGGAGTTACCTTGAGGCTGTTGGCGCGGGAGTGATTGAAAAAGATCCGAGCAGAGCCTATAAACTCGGCGCGTGTTGAATAAGACAGAACAGACCCGCAGTGGCAGTAGGAGTAGGGCTGATCTTATGCACTAGAATATAATTTACATAAAAGCTAACTTGGTTACTTTCTTTTAACCTAAAGATCAAAGCGATCCAAGTTCATCACCTTGACCCATGTTGTTAAGCTTTTCAGCTGGTTCCGACTGTTGTATGTCGGATATATCTGTCACAAGGTCAAATTCATCGTAGGGTCAAGTTTTCGCTCAGACAAAACCCAGACCCACGAGTGTTAGACCATCGCAGCACCCCGTCGACCCACGAACTGACACACGATCCTGGATCGTCTCCTTCCTTGAGCCAGTCGCTCCTTTCAGCCTCTTCGGTGAAAGGGGCTACTCCCGCCTCATCACGAAAAAGCCAACCCTGATCCGACACAACCCCGGCTGCCAAGGCTACCACACGCAACGCTTCTGTGCCAGAACACCACGATGCGAAAACTGTGGAAACGACTGGACTAGCCAACATGCCAGTGATAGCCGGGAGCTCATTAACAAGATAGTCAGGAAGGAATGGGGGTAGCAGGGAGTCCATCGTGCTTCTGAAGAACGAGAATAACGCCCTTCCATTCAACAAGAAGGAGACGGTAAGTCGATGCTCCAAGTGACTTCATGGTTGTATCCCGGGTCTGATCATCTTCCAGGTTGCCATCATCGGTGCCAATGCAAAGACGGCTGTCTACTGTGGTGGCGGATCTGCCACGTTGCGACCATACTATTCTGTCTCCCCGTTTACTGGCATCAAGAACAAGGCCGACGATGTCCTCTACACGGTCGGATGCCATGCGCACAAGATGCTGCCATTGCTTGGGCCCCGCCTCAGGACGGAAGATGGCCGAACTGGCGTGACATTCACAGCCTTTACCTCGCCAGAAAGCGACAAGGGCAGAAAGCATGTAGATAGTCTCCATCTTGAGAGCACGGATATGTATTTTGCCGACTATTACCACCCCGAAATCACCCAAGATCTCTGGTGGGAGAGATTGATGCACTCAACGAGGCTGAGGAGCCATACAACTTTGAGCTTGGCCTCTGTGTCTTTGGCACGGCCAGACTTTACGTGGATGGTGAGCTCGTCGTGGACAATGAAACAGTCTAGCGCCCAGGTGGCAGCTTCTTCAACATCGGCACGGTTGAGGAGACGGGCGTCGTTAAGGTCCAGGCAGGGCAGACTTACAAGATTAAGGTCGTCTTCGCCAGCGGCGCAGCCTCCAAGCTTGGCAATGCCGAAGGAGTCGTATCTTATGGAAGTAGAGGGCTATAGATCGGCGGCACCAAGGTCATTGACCCTGACCAAGAGATTGCTAATGCAGTTGAGCTGGCCAGAACTGTCGACTAGGTCGTCCTTTGCATTGGCCTGAACTCGGACTTTGAGCAGGAAGGCCATGATCGTCCGCATATAGATCTCCCAGGCCGCACCGACGAGCTGGTGTCGGCTGTGGCAAGAGTCAACCCACGCACTGTCGTGGTTGTCCAGTCTGGGTCACCCGTAACGATACTATAGGCAGACTCAGTGGCTGCAGTGGTGCAGGCTTGGTACGGCGGCAATGAGACCGGGAATGCCATCGCAGATGTGCTCTTTGGCGACGTCAACCCCTCGGGCAAGTTGCCGCTATCCTTCCCTGTCCTCAACTCGGACAACCCGGCATTTCTTAACTACAGGCCCGAGCATGGCCGCGTCCTTTACGACGAGGATATTTACGTTGGCTATCGCTTCTATGAGACTGTGAAGCGGCCTACGTTGTGGAGTTTTGGGTCGGGCCTGTCATATACGACATTTTGCCTCTCTAGTCTTAAGGTGCGGCAGCAAGACAGCGAAAAGGGTGCGGTTGTGTTGATTAACGTGACTGAGGAAAACACTAGAGCAGTCGATGGTGCAGAGGTCGTCCAGGTGTACATCTCTCAAAGAAGCCCATCCATCAAGCGCCCAGCCAAGGAGCTCAAGGGATACTCCAAGGTGTTTGTCAACAGAGGGGCTTCCGCAGTTGCTCAAGTCTCTATTGAGAGGAAGTATGCCACGAGCCACTGGGACGAGACTAGACATAAATGGGTTGAGGAGTCCGGCATGTATGATGTTCTGGTTGGGACATCTAGCTCATCCACCCCGCTCCGAGGTGTGCTGGAGGTTTCTAAAACCACTTGGTGGTCGGGATTGTAGATCAACATATGGATAGAGTTTAGAGGACACATGGGCATAGAGGTTAGAATAGTGATGTTGCATCGCCTGAGCCGTTCATCTGGGTGTGCCGGCGGCATCATGGGGAATACTAGAAAGCATACCCCGATGTTTCTCAGATTGGGCCTCGTGAGCGGAGTTCGAAGGGAGTCGAGTGCAATCGGTTCCACCCCTTCTGCAACGCCTGATGGAAGCATCTTACCCAGTGTCCCCTTACAGCACCCAGATCACATTGAGAGATCTTGCGGGCGAAGGACTCGTAGAATGACCAAAGCACTTGGAGGAGAGTATAGATAAGAGAGCTCGGGAGATTTGGGAAGGGTATTGGGAGATCCAGGCGGGAGATGGGCAGAGGTTGAACATGCATTCATCCTTATCTTCGTCCTCCAGTAAGATAGTGGCGCTCTATCGGATTTGCAAAACCAGGTGAAGTTATTGGGAAGAGGATGCTATGCAACTATGGAAGAGAGACATTCCAGGGAAACGCGAAGAATGATAATGCTTCTGCTGAAGCTTTCGCCAGCCCATCACAGCATGCCGTCCATTACCTCATCCACGAGCACCCACATTGGACGCAGATACTTGTCCCAAACGCCTTCAAAGCCCAGCTGACTTGGTCCCTGGCCCTCTCCTATTGGCATCACTGCGTAATGCTCAAACGCGTGGTCTTTTCCCGGAACTTCGATGAGATGGCAGGCAACCCCGTTTTCTTCAAGTCTGGCCTTTACTCGCCTCGAACAGTCCAACGGAACTACACGGTCACTAGCCCCGTGGATGATCACGGTGGGAGGGAAAGCTTGATCCATCTACAACAGCGGGTCCAGTGTAGGATTGCCACCAAAAATGTCTGGAAAAATATTCTCGCTGACAAAATGATCGTAGATCAATTCCAGAGAGATTCGCCGCATCAATGATTCTGCCATCCTCCGAATACGAAGGGATCATGGCCTGTATTGTGTCTTGAGACCCAGTGCTGACAGGCGCCGTTGGGGACAGGAAAGGGGCGAGTCCTTCAACTGGGGCTGGATGTTTGGGTATTTGGCTGCTTGAGTTGAAGAACGGATGGCTAAATGAAGGGATTCCGTAGATGGAGGGCACGCAACGCGGGGCCTGAGGGGCCTGACCATCTGTTGCGTTCGTTTGCGGCCAGGAGATATGCCAAATAGCCACCTGGAACCCAAGGGTCAAAGGTCAGCGAGGCTGCCATAGTCGAGAGCATGGGAATGGCTCTCCCGGGCTTAACGAATTACTTGCCTGCGCTTTGGCCGGCCACGGCGATTCTGTGGATGTCGATCTCAAGCCCTGACATGGCAACGGGTAATCCTTCATGGACCCAAACCCATGCCGCGCGTATGTCGTCTAGAAGATCGAGGCCAGTCACTTGGGGCAGAAGTCGGTAGTCGACACTGATGACAGCCCAGCCCCGAGAAAGGCAGGCTTGGATGATGTACGGGGAGATGTGTTTTCGCGTGTACTCGACCGAGGTAGACAGACGTATTTCGTCAGCAAAGCATTGGATTCACAATGAGAGGACAGCGTGGGCTTCAGGGCGGTCTTCTTACCAAGCCACCGCCATGAAAAAAGAGCAACACAGGGCGCTGGGGGTTGTTTCCAGTAGCGTAGCAAGCAGGATCAAAGTATACATCGGCGAATAGCTCAACGCCGCTGACTTTGCGAAAAGGGAAAGTGTCGCATTGACGGCTACGGCAAAAGTGGAATGAACACTCCGCTAATGCGTAGTGTAACTGAGGCCTATATTATATGTGACAGAAAGTATGTACAACAGCGGCGAAACCATCCATCATTGCCATCTTGTGTGCCATGCTTGGGCCGGGAATCTACCAGCAAGGTGATCAAGATGCAGCCTACTTGTACTCAAACGTGGTGTGGGTCTAACCTGGCTGCTCGGCTCAATATCGTGACGAGAACAACCCGATTGGAAGTCGTGGTTATTAACTAATCTGTGGCGCGGCAAAGCCATCTAGAGCCTGAATATATCGGATTGGACTTCCGCCCACCGGTTAAACACTCAACCTCATATTTAGGCGCCAACAACTGCCGGGAGTCTGCTTGATCATGCAGTAATAATCATGTGCCCATTGATACAGTTGGCCTTGACCCTTGCAGCCTTCAGATCAAGCTCGATTCTAGAGACGTTCGGGGCGGCGTCGTTGACGTATTCTCGTTATAGATGGAAATTCATCTGCATGGTTATTGGATAGTAAAACTAGCATTTGACCTGAGGTGATTGGGACATAATCAATGCCGACAGCATTGGCGTGTCTTGACGCCATATTCCAGAGCACCCTCAATAGCATTTTCGGGGTGACCAAGAGGGACCTCGAAGACGGGGAAGTATTCGTCGAAACTATGACAAGTCGACCTCGCGCATGGAATACCGCTGCCCTCAGGGGTCTGCATCTACCCACTTCTATCCACAACCACCTCAATAGTGATAGAATAGATAACTTACTAAGCCGACCTGAAGTTGAATTGATAGAAATAGACCCTATGTATCAACGTAGATGCCATCTACGGTGATACAAAACGCTTCAAACGCCACAGCGGATCAAGGATATCCCGCCAGCATCAGCCTCACAATCCCTCAACGCCATCATCAGACCATTCACCCCCATCTCCCTCATCAACCTGCTAGCCAGTTCATCCTCAAGCGCCTCGATCTCTGTACTCCTAAGGGCGAATGGTGGCTGCTGATCTGCTAGACTGCCAGCAGGATATATGTGTCTATCCACGTGGGGTGCAATTGAGGCGCCGGGATAGTAAACAATATTACGAAGGCCGCGGAAATAGCAGATTTGAGGCGGAATTTGGCCGCTTGGGCAATGGTGGCTGATCCAGGCTAGGGGCGCATATTGCTGGGGTTGCTGAGGTTCCGGTACCTCATGTCCCTGCAAGATTACTCGGCATTTGATGTATATATACATCAAGAGTTTCTTGGCAATCTACCCACTTAAATCTACGTTGATGAGGCCGGGATAGAAGGGATAGAAGCTTGGCAACAGGCTGGGTAGAATGGGTAGAAAGCACAGCTTTCTATCAATAGTAGATAGCGCGTCTACTTTTGGTGGATGTTACGGCTTGGTTCACCGAACGGCGGGGGCTTAAAGGGGCGGCTAGTGTGCCCAGTAATTGCAACCAATGCGATTATTGACCGATCTTTTGCCCCCTGGTACAACGGTCTAGCACAACCGTGACAGTGGCAGACCCGTGCACTCCAGACCACACAACATACGCTTCATAAGGCTTCACGAGGCTTTACAAGGGGCTTTACGAGGGACTTTACGAGGATTGGGTTTATAAGTCCTTACGAAGCCTTACGAACTCTACGAGAAGCTCCACAAGCGCGTTTACGAGTCTTCAAGAGGCTTGTATTGTGGAGAGAGAAGTGGAACTGCCAGACGGCTGAATTTTGCAGTTCTGTGGTGGTTTTTATTCCCACTGAGAACTTGAAATGGAATCTCACTATGGGATCGCTTGCAAATTCGTCGTGGCTATTTGTATTCGATAGCTCGATTATTACAACTGCCCTTACTAAGCTATTACAATACAAAAATACGAGACCAAGCTATAGAGTAGTGAGGGGGCTCATTTGAAGATACCCCTATGTACCCCGGATAATGTCGCTTAGACGTCCTTTAGCATCCCTTAGTCATATACGAGTTCTTGACAAAGCCCTTGTAAGCAGAGGAAAAGCAATTTGACTGCTATGTCATTACTGGTCTCATCCATCAAAGTACCCCACAAGTGGGCTGAGTCAACAGCTTACAAAGCCTTTACCTAGCCTTAGCATAGACAACCTGCCTGAGTATGTTTGGAATGCCCGTATTTGTATAAATAACTGCCCTCAACATCTATGGAATTAAAGTTTTCTGTTATTATTCTATCGCATTTAATCCACTTTACATTTCGCACCATTTTTCAACCTATACAATCTTCTACATAATGAAGATCGCGGCTCTACTCCCCCTGGCTACTATGGCACAGGCTATCAGTATTGCTGTTTTTGAGAATCAAAGGAACGGAGGTGGACAGTTCAAAACATTTGATACTCCTTCCGCAGTTTGCAGTAAGAACACTCTTTGAGTATCCCAAGTTTAATTTATTACTGATTTGATTGACCTTTAGGGAATCTCAATGGACCCGATGCCTATTGGAATGATCGGATTAGTTACGTCCAAATCCCACCAAATGTGTTGTGCCAGTTCTGGGAGTAAGTTATGCACCAATATAAAATTGAGACTAAAGTGCCAAGAATGGAATCGTTAACCTTGTATTCTAGCGATTTAAACTGCAAAGGAGCTAGTTTAGTGTTTCCAGCTCGTGAACATGGCACGGAAGCAAATATCCCTGATAATCACAACGACAAGCTGAGCTCCTTTGCCTGCTTTACCCAGTAGCCTCAACAATTTGAGGCGGATGTAGTTTAGGGCAATTTCTCTTGGACACGGGCATCGACGTATATTGATTGACAACTTGCAAAGCGTGGACCACTACTAAGCTTTGGAATGGTCCCACCTTGTCTATTTAATTATCTCGTGTGTTACATATAATATAGGCCTCAGTTACACTACGTATTAGCGGAGTATTCATTCCACCTTTGCCGTAGCTGTCAATGCGATATTGTGGTTTAAAACCTAGCTTATAGAAGTGTAAAGCAGGAAATAGACTGGTATATATTTTGTTAGTGGGAGCGGCTATTAGTGCAGACTACACCTATCTGTAGGGTAGGAGCTAGAAATAGTAAGAAAATAAGAGAAAGTAACAATCTGGCTGCTATCTAGGGGAATAAGATGCAGAAAGCAATAGATTTACTGCTTTCTGATGCCTTTAAAGAGAAAGAAAAAATAGATATTAATAAAAGCTACTATAATAGCTATAGTATAGTAAGTATAATATAATAAAGGTAGAAACTGCTATTAAAAGAAGAAAAAAGTATATTATTTTGATTTCTTAAGTAAATTAAATATTTTAAGTAAAGTTATAATAAGCTAGCTATTAGTTTTTACTATATTAAAACTTTAAGTAAATTATTAGCTTTATTATAATATAAATAGAGTTAGCTATAGCTTATAAGATATAAAATATTAATTTTATATTTATAAAAGAGCTTTTAATAAGGGAACTTAATATTTAAATTTACTGTATTTTTATTATATATATTATAATTACTAAAGCTTAAGTTTGGATTTTAAGCTGTTTTTTTTTCTATCTATTAGAATTCTATTTAACTTTTTCACCTTATAGTTATTTTAACCTTAATATTTAGAGTTATAAATTCTATAACTCAATTTAATACCCTAAGATTTCTAATATCCTAAGATTTCTAATATCTATATTAATCTTTATTTAAATTCGCTCTTTAATTAGCACTCTAGCTGGCTATTATATATATACTACTTCTATATAATATAAGAGCTTTTTAAATTAAGAGTTATATATCTTTTTACTAATACTATTAATAAAGTCTTTCTGCTTTTAAATTAGCTATTTAATTTTAAAGGTTTTAGCTAATATTAATAAAGTAGCTTTTTCTATTTAGATAAATAATAAATTAATATAAGTAATTTAATTTCCCTATAAATTTAATCTATTAGTATTATTTAAAAAGAAGTTATAGCTAAAAATAGCCAATATAATCTTCTATTAAATACTTAATAAATATATTCTATTTAAAGAGAATTTTAATATATTAAAAAGCTTATAGCTCTAAAGAAATTAGTAATATATAGTATATTTTATTTTGGCAATTACTAGACGGACATAACATTTTGCTACCTGGATATAATCTTATACAGATATAACTTTTCTACTACACTTATTAGCTTAAAAATAATTATTAGTATATTGAAATTCTGCTATATTTCCTCTTTATACTCCTTAGCATTCAACTTATTAAGATTAAAATAATCTTAGCCTCTAGGAATAATTGTTATAAATATACTAACTGCTATTCCTAGAGCCCACTCAATTAGCCCCTCCCGATTAAATATATCTAGCCAACTGCATACTGATATCGAGCAGGATCTTAGATCCTAAAGCTAAAGTTAAAGCCTAAGCCCAGTAATTAATTACTCCCTTCGAAGCGCTATTGCGTTGAGCGTAAAGCCGAGCCTATAAGTCTATTGCATCCTCCAAGTCATTTAAGTCATTCGACAACACCCCACAGCCCCTCTCTACTTTATAGCATTAGAGATAATAATATACTTAACAATCTCTTTACATTATATCTATAAAGATTCTCTGATATCCCCAGGCCTTATAGCCAGCAAAACCTAAATAAGTTAACTTAGTCGATACGTAACAATTACAAGATTTACTTTAATACCAACCTTATCCTAATTTTTATTATCTATTTGTTGAGTAACAGAATTAATCCCAGGCAAATACCTATATTCATTATTAACTCCTATATCTTCTGTATCCAGCCTTCTAGTATCTCTAATACCTTTATCACTAAGACCCCCTTAAGCAATAAAAGCTAAGTTCTAAACTGCTCTGAAGCTTATATAATAGGTTATTAAAGAAAGTTGCTATCTTATACTTAATCTCATCCGTTAATATGAATGTGTATATAAGTAGCAGGAGAAATAGAGCTAGTCGCCACTCAGTCTAGAAGCTTATAACCCCCCTCCTCTATACTCTCTATTGTAAAATCTACAATTAATATTCAGTCCTCTAAAAACTATACCTTCTAATATATCTAGACAATCTTTAATCTCGCTAGAATTAGAGCTAATACCCAATCCTTCTATTCTAGATGATACTACTCTAGATATAGAGACCCTTTTTAAAATAGTTAATACCTTTACTAAAGAGTATAGATTTGGTATTATTTAGCGATATAGATATTAATATTAAGGCCGGAAGATTAGATATATATTTTTAATATAATCAATTTAGATAACTAAAGCCTACTAAAAGAGTTAGACTATAAGAATAGAAGTCTTGAAAATGTGGTTATAAGTGGCAGATTATTACTAAAGCTCTTAAAGAGGGGAAGTAATTCTTATGCTAGCACCTAAATATAGAATACAGTAAATATAACTATAGATCTAGCCTTACTCTATTAGTACACTCTACTTATTAACAACTAACTTCACCTATTAGAGCTACTATTAAAGCTATAAGTTAACAGATCGGTATATATACCCACAATATACAAGCGGTTATTAAAGATTAACACCCAGATTTACTAGCTTTACTTAAAAGGATATCTACAATATCCAGGTTACTATTAATCGTAATAAGTTAAATAGGTATATCTCTACTGCAGTATTTATTAAGCTATTTAATAAGAGTGAAGTTCTTTACTTAGTAAAGTGGGTAGATAATAAGCTAAATTAAGTTATTAGCTTAATCTAAACCTTCCCTTACTGTCTTTAGATATAGAAATACTTTCTAGATATTATTAGTTTTAATAATATATATAATACTAATCGATTTAAGCTGCCTCTCTTCTAAGCAACTAAGCAAATATATTTAGGGACTGTCTTTAATACTGCATTTAGGTTAATTAATAATAAGAGAAGGAAAGAATTCTAATTTCTTATAGAAGGCTTTTAATAGCTAGTTAATAAGTAATCTATTAAAAAACCCAACTATTATTATTACAGACTTTAATAAGTTAATAAAGGCAGCACTAGACAACTAGTTTCCCAAGTTATAGCAGCAATTATATATCCACTATATTAACTTAAATATCCTTCTTAAGTTAAAGTAGAAATAGCTTAAGACTTCCAAGCCTACTAGCAGCTTAGATAGCAGCAATATTAATATATCCCCTCAGTATAAAACTTAACTCAGCTTAAATAATCAAGCATTAGTTAATAGTTTAACAACTAATAAGATTCCTTATATCTATTAGGATATCTTCCAGATATAGAAGGTTATACTATTCGCTAATAATAAGGCAGCTTATAAAGAGGCTTAGAAAAAGCTATATACTGAGTTTAATAATTAACAACTAATTCTATATTACTTATACAGTACTTATATACCTATAAGAGCTTAATAGGCCTACTGCTTTATTAAGATATACTGTAATTTCGGTATTTATATTACATCTAGTACAGAAGCAAGCAATAATAATATTAAAAGCTATTTGCTTAATGATATAAGTAACCTCTTTCATCTTATTGAGGCAATATAGAATATAATAAGAGATCAAGAGCATAACTTCCTGAACAAATACATAGTAGATAAAGTGCTTACTGTATGTAATCTTACCGGACTAAATTCAGAGTACCTTAATAAGCTACAGATAATAATCTTTTTAAAGGGCCCTAGACTTAATATAGAGGCAGTATCGTATTACATACAAAGCAATACTAACTGCACAAAATCCCTTTCCAACCCCTCTTTAAGACTATAATAGTAATTATTCTATCTCAGTAGAGCTTAATATCCCATACTCTTATATAATCTATAAGAAGCTAGGTTTAGATATACAGTTTACAAAGTGAAAAGTCTATCTATACTGATAACTTAGAGAATTAATATTAAGAGATCTATATTGTCGGATCCTCAACCCTAAAGTTACCTTAGCTCTATACAGCCGCCTAAGAAATACACTACAAGCTTTACCCTTAAGCCTAGCTATTAATATAGACAATCAATCCAAGCTAGCCAATATTAAGACACCTATAAATACATCAAGCCAAATAGCAAAGTAGGGAGCAAAGCGTAAGTAAGGTCGACCAGTAGGAAGTCAAAATCAATCTACATTAGCAAGAATCAAATAAAAGATAAGTTAATAAGATAGATCAGCTATATAAGTAACTTACAGCCAGTCAGCTATATTAGGTTCTAAATAACTTACTGGGGTGCAAGCTACTAAGTGAAGGCTGCAGCTAAATATCTGTAGAATGAGAAGTTAGTGGGAGCTAATAAGCAGTGATAAGGAATAATATAATATTAGAATAGTGAACTCTAGGTAGAAATAGTAGGATTTTAATCAGTTACAATTAAGCTGAAAATTCAATATATAGTTATTAAAATTATACTATTACAGTCCTAAGACGACCTGATAGCACTATTGCTATACAGTCCTAGGACGACCTAATAGTATTAAGCTCAGTAAGATATAGTATAATTTTAAATGCTTATAGTTAAACTAAGAATTCAAGTGTAAGTAATTAAAATTATACTATCTGTTGGATCCGTTACAGTCAATTTGATCAATTAGATAGATAAATTAAGCAGTAATAATAATATTGTTAATTGCTTGTGCCGGTTATCCAAACCAGCTGGAAGAGGGGTTATCAGACCCCCCTTCTAACTAAAGTCAGAATATCAGTCTATTAGAGGTTTTATAATACAGGGTCATCTTCTAACACTATCTTTATATTGTAGCTGGAAATATTATATAATAATTACAGACTTAGTACGGGCAAAACTGCTATTAGTCGGAATAGCTTTACCGCCTTTAGTTATATATATTTGTAGGGAAGGATATTTTTGAGCTAATAAGTATAGTAGAAAAAAAGTTATATCTATATAAGATTATGCCCAGGTAGCAAAACGTTATATCCATCTAGTAATTGCCTTTATTTTTTCTATTTTATTTTTTAATATTATATTAACATTTAATATTATATAAATATAAAAAGTAATTAATATATTTTAGGTTTTTATTAATTTTAAATTATAAAATTTAATAAATAATTATAGCTATAATAGAAATTAAAAAAATTAAATAATTATTAAAAGAAAAAATGATTTTTTAATAATAGAAAATATTAGTTCTTTTTATATTTTATTATTTAAAATAAAATTATTATTTTAAAGTTATTATATATAAATAGTAAGATTATTAACTATAAATGGTAAAATTAAGGTTAAAAAAATTAAATTAAAATTTATAGTAAAGATTAATATATAATAATTTCATTATTTAGCTACTATCTTTTTTATTATTAAATATAGTATTAATTATTTATTTTTGTTATTTAAAAATATTATATAGTTTTAATCTATTTAATAATATTAAATAAAAATTTAAAAAAAACTTAAATATTTATAAAAGAGATTTTAATATAAAAACTTATTTATAGTAGTTAAGTTTAATTTAAATATATAAAGTAAGTTTAAATATAAAGTAAATAATTTAATAAATTAAAATATTATAATAAGTAATATAAATTACAATTTAATAATAATAAAATAGTAAATTTAATATAACTAAATATATTAATAGTTAATAAAGCTATTTTCTTTATAAAAGTACTAAAAAAGTATCTATATACTAATAGTATTTATATAGACTTATTAAGTAAAAATAAGTTTAATTTTATAGATTATTATAAATAAATAAGTTAGATATTCTAACTTATTTATATAGAGTAAGTTTAGAATTTATATTAAGTAACAAAGTAAGTATAGTATAATTTTACTAATTATAACTATTTAATTCTAATTTAAGCTATAATATTATTAATAAAAAACTTATATAAATTATTTTATAAGTAGGTATTTAAAATATTAGTAATATTTATATAATTATTAGTAATAAAGTAGTAAAGTTTTATAGTTAGTATTAATTAATAAAATTAAATAGCTTTTTCTTAATATACTAAATTATTTACTATTTAATATGTATTTATTATTACTACTAATATCTACTAACTATTAAATAAAATTAAAATTCTTTTATATAATATAGTTATTTTTTATTATATATTTATCTATTTAAATAAATTAAAAAATTATAGTAATTTATAAATAGTAAGTTTTAAATATTTAAATAAATATCTTTTAAAATAAATAAAATAGAAAAAATTAAATAAGAGTATATATTTTATATAAAACCCTTTTTTTAATATTTATTTAGTAGCTTATATAATATTAATTTTAGTACTTTTTTTAGTATTTTTATTTTATTTAATCTTATTAAAATAATAATCTAATTAAATATATATAGATTATAATATATTAATTAACTTTTTAATAAAAAGAGTTTTAAATTTCTTTAAATTTTAACTTTAATTATTATTTTTCTAGCTAAATTTAAATTAATAGCTTACTATAAGATTTTAAATATTTAACTACTATATTATAAAAGTAAAATTCTTCTATATAAAATACCTAATTTTACTTATATAGTATTTCGTTAAAATTAAAGCTATTTATATAAAATAAGTTATATTTTATTAAATATTTTATAGTATTTTATATAATTAAATTACTTTTAAATTATAAAAGTAATATAGTTATATATTATTTATATTAAATTTCTATAAATATACGTTTTATAAATTAATTTTTATAAAAACTAATAAGATTTTTATCTATATTAACTTTTTAAAATTAATTTAAAAATACCTTAAATATTTTATATAGAAAATAAAGTTATTAAAGATATATTAAATATTATAAATAATAGCCTTTTATAGAATTAAATAACTTAAAAGTATACTATTTTTTAAATAACTCTTTTTATATAACTATTAAATCTTCTATTTAAATTTAAAGTTACTTAATCTATTAAATTAATATTTAAGTTTTAAAAGGCTGAATTAGTTATTTAAATACTTTAATAAAAAGCTTTAAATTATACTTTTTTTTACAGTTAAATTTATATTATAATACCTACTTCTTTATAATAATAAATATAATAGTTAAATTTAATTTAAAAGAATAAAATAGATTTAAGTATAAAGTATATAATTTAGTAAATTAAAATATTATAGTAAGTAATATAAATTATAATTTAATAATAGTAAAATAGTAAATTTAATATAATTAAATATATTAATAATTAAAAAGCTTTAAGCTTTTAGTTAAAAAATTTAAAACTCAGTATATATATATTTAGTTTATAAGTTAATTAGAGATTTAAAATATTATAATTAATAGTAAGTTAGTTTAAATTAGTAGTAATTTATTTTAAATTACTAATAATTATATAAAATAGAGTTTTAATTATATTAATATAAAGTAATATAAAAAAGTAAGTATTATTATAATTCTACGAGTTATAACTATTTAATTTTAATTTAAACTATAATAAATAAAATTAGAAAAAGCCTATTAATATATTATATTAAGGCTAATAGTTTATTTAGAGTTTTAATATAGTAAAAACTAATAGCTAGCTTATTATAGTTTTATTTAAAATATTTAAAAAAAAATACTTTTCTCTTTTTTTTATATTTAACTATATTTTTTATTATATTACTTTTATTATATTATAGTTATTATAGTAACTTTATTAAAATATTTTTTTTATTTTTTTTAAAAAAATATTAAAAAGTAAAAAAATTATTACTTTTTATATTTTAATCTTTTAAATAATAACTAAATTATTACTTTTTTTTATTTTCTTACTATTTTTAGTCTTTACTTTATAAATAGATATAATTTATATTAAAAGCTACTTTTATTAATAAAGTATATTAAATAGCTAAATTTATAAAATTTAATATAGTTAGTAAAATAAAAATAAAGAAATATTAAAAAGTCTTAAAGTTTAATTTTCTTTTTTTAATAATATTATATATTAAAGATAAAAAATTATTTTATAGCTTAAAAGTAATTAGAAACGTCTTTTTTTATTTTTTATTTTTAATATAAATAGTATTTTAAATTAAATAGCTAGAATTTAAATATTAAAAGCTATTTATATATATTATTATTATTATTTATTAACTTATTACTTTTATAACTTCTAACTACTTAATAATAATATATTTAATACTTTAAAACTATTTCTTCTAAAACACTTTAAAAGCTAGTAATTCTAATTAATTTTATATTAATAAATAAAGTTAACTTTATTAAAGTTTATATTAAAGTTAAAAAAGTAAATATAATTAAAAAAGAATATACTTTTAAAATAACAAGTATTAATTTTTAATTAATTTTATAATAAAAAAGCTTTAAATATTTAGAAATTTAATTAAATAAAAAGAAAATTATACTTAAATTATATAGTTTAATAAATATATAATTTAACTTTAATAATATATTAAAAACTAATTATTATATTAAATATTTAAGTAAAAGTAAAAGCTTTTTTACTAAAAGAAAATATTCTATTATATATAAAAAGTTTAAAATTTAAAAAGTTTAAAATAATTTTATTAATAATAAAAATAATAAATTTAAAAAAGAAAATTAATTAATTAAGTAAAAGTAAAAAGAAAAGCTATATTTATTTTATTTATTTTATTTATTTTATTTATTTTATTTATTTTATTTATTTTATTTATTTTATTTATTTTATTTATTTTATTTATTTTATTTATTTTATTTATTTTATTTATTTTATTTATTTTATTTATTTTATTTATTTTATTTATTTTATTTATTTTATTTATTTTATTTATTTTATTTATTTTATTTATTTTATTTATTTTATTTATTTTATTTATTTTATTTTTAACTTTAAAATACTTATTATCGTTATTTAGCTAATTATTAATATATTTAGTTAGATTTTTATAATTAATTATAAAAAGATTAAGAAAATATAAACTTTAAATATAAACTAAATAGAGTTATTACTACTTATTTATATTTAAAATTATAATTTATACATTTAAATATAAATATAGTTATATTAAAAAGTTAATATTATAATACTAAAGAAATAAAATATAAATATTAAGAATTATAAAATAGAAATATTAAAAAGGAAATTTTAATATTAAGTAAATTAATATTAAGTTATTTAACTTTAAAAGTAAAAAAAGTTAAATTTAAAGTTATATAGTTTAAAAAGTATTATTATACTATTAAGTAATTTCTTAATAAGAAAACCTAATATTTAAATTTACTGTATTTTTATTATATATATTATAATTATTAAAGCTTAAATTTAAATTTTAAGCTGCTTTTTTTTCTATCTATTAGAATTCTATCTAACTTCTTTATTCTATTTTAATCTTAATATTTAAAGTTATAAATCTAATAACCTAACTTAATATTCTAAGATTTTTAATACCTATATTAACTTTTATTTAAATCTGCTTTCTAGCTAGTATTCTAGCTAGCTATTATCTATACTATCTCTATATAGTATAAAAACTCCTTAAATTAAAGCTTAAAAGTCTTTCTGTCTCTTTCTTTAATAAACTTCTAACTTTTACTATTTAAATTACTATTTTTAAAAGCTCTAGCTAAATTCAGTAAAGTAGTTTTTTCTATTTAGATAAAGTTAAAATTAATATTAATAATTCTATTTTCTTATAAATTAACTTTATTATAATTATCTAGAAATAAGTTACATCTAAATATAGCTAATATAATCTGTTAATTTATATTTAGTTGTAATATATAGTGAAATAAATAGTTTAAAAGCCTATACTTTTTAAGGAATTTTTAATATACTCTATATTTTGCTCTTTCTATATTATCTTTAGAATTATAAAGATATTTAATACTATATTAATATTCAGTTTTATATTATTAGAATATCAAGCTGGTATTATAAAGAACTTTATAGATAATTACTATAATAAAAGTTAAAATTAGATAATAATTAGAAGGGAAGTTAGCGTTTTAATAATAAGAGATATTAGTCTCTCTTATATTTTATTACTTAAAATAAGGTTACTATCTTAAGGCTATTATCTATAGATAGTAAGTTTATTAACTGTAAATAGTAGGATTAAAGTTAAAAAGGTTAAAGTTAAAAGAGTTAAATTAAAGCTTAAAATAAAGACTAATATATAATAACCTTATTATTTAGCTACTATTTCTTCTATTATTAGGTATAATACTAACTATTTATCTTTATTATTTGAAAATACTATATAGCTTTAATATACAGCTGCAGGCAGCTAGCAGACCGTTTTAATACACTGAACCTACGTCGGAACATATAACCCGCCTGCAGCAGTTACAAACCACCAACAACAACAACAACACGCACGCAGCAGGGTCAGGCAACGCGCCCGACCCGACCGCGCGCAGCCCCCGCTGCGCGCAGACCAACCTGAATATTCGGGTTGTGGGATAATTCCAGTCCTGGCAGAAGGACTACTTTCTCAACCTACATAACACTAATGGGGCCCCGACTCGGGCCCGAGATGCAGAATAGGGGTTTTCTTCCAGCTACTATAGTTTTTCCTTTATTTCTACAGTATAGAAGCACTATCTATCTTTAATTAGATCTATAGAGTATGAATATAATATATAGCTTTAATCTATTTAATAATATTAAGTAAAGCTAAAAAAAACTAAATACTATTAAGTAATAACTTAATATATAGTATTAATAAAAATAGCTAAATTATACTTAAGTAGCTTTAGTATTTAAATATATATAATTAGCAGTATATAATAGTTAATATAGTTCTTTATATTTTAATATAAATAGAAGAATAACTTACTAACTAAAAAAAAAGCTATTATAATTCTAAATTAAAATAATAACAATATAATATTAATACTTACTATCTTTATATTTATACTAGAAATATCAGTTATTATAAATTATAATACTTATTAAAGGCTAAAGCTAGTTAATAGTACCAGTTATATAGCTATAGAGGTTATTCTTAATAAGGCATACCTAAGCTATCAGATCTCAGCCGATATAACAATCCACTTCGGGCTGCTAGCGGGAATAATATTAGAGCCGGAGACAGCTATAGATATCCACTTCATCGGGATATCGCCAGGCACAATCCTCCTAACGCCCATAAGCATTAAGATATAATACCAGCAGAAGCAGCTGTAGCAGAAGAACAATATCAGCCGAAAGAGTCTGCCATACGCAGCGGCTTTTATGTGCACAGACTACAAAGTGCAGAACAGGACGCTCGAGCGTATAGCTCTAGAGCTATAAGGGACGCAGACGACAAACATCGACGGACGCATTGTCCCCTCGCAGTGCAACCCATACAGCCTGTACGTGCAGCTGTCGCGTTGCCGGACGCTGGACGGCATCATGCTCGTGTCCAAGATGCGGGAGAGAGAGACCTGGTGGCAACAGGGTCCCCGAAGAAATGACTGCCGCGCAGGCGAGACTGGAGAAACTGAGCGAGAGGACGGGTCAGGAGGCGTTGCGCTGGTTTTGATGATGATTCTGAAGAGTCGAGGCGGTTGAGTTAGGTGACGTGCTGAGTGAGGGATACCAACACCAGTCACGTCATCGGACCCCGCGCGTTCCATGCCCCGCGCGTCCCGTAGAGAATGCTGTTCGTGATGACATCGGCCCACTTGGTAACAAAGTCCTTGATAAACGAGACGTGGGCCATTTCCCCATTTGATTAGCCTATTTCTAACTTAGACCCAATGTGCCTGTCTTGGAAACATGTTCACCAGCTCGTATGGTCCAGTGTAATACTTTTAATACTCTAAAACGGTCTATACTCTTTATAAATGAATACCTCGTTGACCTTCATCTGGCAAAGTCCTTTAGGAGTAATTTTCTAGCCAGAGGAAAATTAGAGAAATTAATGCTTGAATGCCTCCACTGAGAATCTGAACAATGACTTCTATTTTGGGATTTGAAGTCGGGCTCTCGAGTCACTCGTTGATAAGGGCTCATCAAACTACGCCCAGTGCCAAGCATAATAGTCTGACCTGTCAAACTGGAAAGGCCGAAATAAGTGAAGAAAGGAGCAATGCGCCAATGGGAACGCCAATCGTGCATGTCGCACTCAGTGGATAAGCAAATGCCACACCATGCATTGGTGGAGGGTGTGTTGTCTTTTGCATGCTCAGTTCATGGCGAACGGCAAAAAAAGCAATAAAACCCACTCCCTATGTTGTAGCTTACGGTATCGATCTTTGTGCGGCTACTGCTAAATAGCATGGCGTCGACAGTACCGAGGCGAATAGAAGAAGGGGTTGGGAAAAGATGATCTCACGTCTGCTTCTAGACCGAAGCTTCATGTACAAGACCCCGGGCTTTTCACCAGTGGTCAGCGTCCTTGACCTCTTCCAGATTATCGTCGATCTCGTATAGACCCACGCCGGAACAAGCCACTAGTTTGTGATACCATAAATAGAATGACAAGGTAAAAATAACGTCCAGAGACCAGCAACCATGCGCTCTGAACTCTGTGTCAGACTAGTCAAACGGATTTCCAAATTCGGCAGTATCCTCCACAGCTTAAACTAGTGGGCGAAGCGGAATATTTAGCCATCGTGGAGCTTATGACTTTGTTAGGCGTTCTACTGCAAGGGGCAAATTTTGCGACCCAGATCGGATTGCATGGCCGCTCGAGGAGATGCGACAACTTTTGCTATCCCCGTTGTTTGTTTCTTGGGGTGGAAGGCCTAATATTGGGAACCTGGCGTCCAAGTGCGTTCAACCCTTTATCTCTGCGTCACTAATGGTGCATCAATTCATGAGTCAGGAGTGAATGTGAGATCCCACGAAACGAGGGGTTTACGTATCCCCTCCTGCCCATGTGAAAATGGACACTAAGAGGATGGCTTGGCATGTGAGTAGAAAAGGGATGGACGTGCAGGGATCATGTCCGCATATAGTTCCAATGAGAGAGCATCGCAAAGAGCTTGGATGGAAATAATAACCTTGTAAGATACGAGGTCTGGTCCAACCAACTACCGCTCCGTCACTCCTTTACCCCCCCTTACTTTTTCGTTTCTCTTTTATAAGAGGCCTGCAGTGTCTGTTTCCCCGTCTTTATTAACAATCTCAGTATTTCTTGTGGTGATCACTCATTCTCACCCATTTACTATATTGTTTTTTTCTGTCAGATCACTGCTTCCACGACGGCCAGAATGTTCAACCAAATCCTCCCCACCGTTGCCGTGACCTTGGCAGCTCTCCACGCGGTCTCTGCCCAAACCTACACTGATTGCAACCCATTGAAGAAGAGTAGGTTAGTAAATTGCTAGAAGAAGTATCAATAATTAACCTCAATGTTAAGCTTGTCCTCCTAACCCAGCCTTTGGTAAGGACAAGGTTTCCTGCAACCTCACCAAGGGCGAGTGCAGCGTCTTCAATGAACTTGCGGGCACCGACATCAAGTACGACGACAAAGGAGCTCATTTCACGATCGAAAAGGAGACAAATGCTCCTACGGTGGCTTCCAAAAAGTTCATTTTCTTCGGCCGCGTCGACGTCGAGTTGCAGGTTGCTGCCGGACAAGGCATCGTGACTAGCATCGTGCTACAGTCTGACGATCTCGACGAGGTATAAAGAACATGAGAGACATGGATAGGTGTAAGATGCTAACTGCCCTCCAGATTGACTGGGAATGGGTTGGTGGCGACTCGGAAAAGGTGCAGACCAACTACTTCTCTAAGGGCGACACGACGACTTACGATCGCGGAGCATACCACGACGTCAGCGACGCCCTGACAACATACCACAAGTACTCGATCGAATGGACTAAGGATGCAGTCAACTGGATTATCAATGACAATGTTGTCCGCACTCTGAAAGCCGCCGACACCCCAAAGGGCTTTCCTGAGACGCCGATGCAGATCAAGCTGGGTACATGGTGCGCCGGTGGCAAGAACACGGCCAAGGGGACAGTTGACTGGGCCGGCGGATACACAGATTTCTCCAAGGCTCCATTCAAGGCCTACTACAAGAGTATCTCCATTGTGGACTATGCCGGCGGTGATGGTCCGACCAGCAAGAAGGTCAGCGAATACGTCTGGGGCGACAACTCGGGCGACTGGGAGAGCATTAAGATCAAGACGGACTCTAGCTCTGGTTCTGACAATGACGAGACAACTTCGACAAAGTCCAAGTCTATCACCCAGACCGCCTCCGCTTCTGCAACTGAGACTGAGAAGTCTGACAACAAAACCGAGAGCCAAGATGAATCTACCACCACCGCCGGCGTACCTGGACGAAGCTCGAACTCGACCGCCACCGTCGAAACTTCAGGTGCCACCGACACTGGTATTGATTTCCAAGCCTCCGTCACCACTACTCCCACTTCGGTTGCTGCCCGCAGCTTCGCCAAAGGAGGCTTTGTTGCTGCTGTTATGCTCCTGGCCCACTTCTTGTAGTGGAAACCAGCCCATCAGAGTAGAAGAATGTTTCTGCGACATCCTTTCATTTCTTCACGCAACTTCTATGATACCTGAGTGTGGAGTCTGTCAGGGTATCATAGATGAGAACACCCCTACGGCTGGGCGCTGTAACTTTGAACGAGCTGGACTTGGCCCTCTTTTGTCGTTTATCTTCGTTTAAATTGACTAATTTATCATTAATAATTGTCCTTGCCGTGATATGAACTAACTTTTCGTCGCATCGCTGGATAGACGAACGAAGCATATGCGCCGTCTACCGAAAGTGACGCCTTGTACCTTGACGTCTGTTGCTTGTAAGTCAATAGAGCGCCAACTTGATGAGTATTGTCCATGAGCAGTTTCTGTATCTTAGATCACGAGGATCCAAAAGATCCACCTGTCCAGCCATGGCTACATAGCTATCCTATTTACTTTCGACGGGAGCCTCGGTTGGGATGCCCACCGTCACATCCCGAAAGAACACGTCGCAGATGGCCCGTATGATTCATCAAAGACACTCCAGAGCCATTTAGTTGCTCTCTGCTCCCCATTCTTGATCTCGGAGACGTGCTCACCAACCGTGTTCCTTTCGTATGTAATGTCAACGCCCGCGCTGAAGAATCTCTTCACTGTTATGTCCGTCTGTTCCACTGGGCAGTACTGGTCTCTAATGGCCTTGTACACGAACATAGGCATGGCGGGCACTTCTTTGGGGCCGAGCTTTGTCTGCGCGTTGTACGAGTTCCGCAAGACCAGCGCTTGTAAATCTGCGGCGCTGCCCTTGAAGTAGCCATAGACGTCCCTCCCCGAAAATCTCCTTGCGGCGTCAGCGAAGCTTGTATGCCTTGCTGATAAGAATTTGGTCTTCGGAAGCAGCTGCCTCTCCAGGTAGGCCTTGGCCTCATGGTACTGCGCTGTCAAGCCTAGCAAGACAGCCACCAAGGTGCAGGCAATGGAACCCAGCCAGTTGTGCTGTCTGACCATCGCCACATACCCTCGGATGAAGTGTGGGACATTGCCACCAAGGCCAACATGCAGTTGACATGTTACGACTCGATCCTCGTGAACGGCAGGGGAAGCTCGCGCTGCCGAAGCCCTCAGGAGATTGAGGAGCTAGTCACCCCGGAGCAGCGGGCCATCATGAACGGTGGGAATATAACCATGACAGACAAAGGGCAAGTGTGATGGCAGGCCTCAACTGGCATTTCATCTCCCCCCCCCCCCCCCCCCAAAAGGGACCCCCTGACTAACTTTCATCTTTAGATGCGTCCCCCCGGAGTTCATGTCTAGAGGCGTCGGTCGCCCCAACGCCATCCCCCATGGCATTTATCGCGGCTGCCAGAGTTCAGATGGCGGCGAGACCGTCCTCACATTCAAACAGAGCCGTTGCCAGGCAGAGAGCTGGATTGCTCTTGACTTTGTCGGCGCCTTTGGTCTCCTCAATTCCATGGTCTCCATCGACGGACTGGCTATGTGGGTGTAGGCTGTGGACGGCGACTACGTCGTGCCCCAAAAGGTCGAGGCCATCCCCGTCAACAATGGTGACCACTACTCGGTCCTCATCAAGGCCGACAGGGCGCAACTACACTCTGCGAGTCGCCTCCTATGCCCGCCGTGCAAATCCTCAGTGGCTACGCAACCCTCTCGATACGCCAACGCGGCAGCGACAGCGGGAGGAGCAATGAGACATCTATTCCGACACAGTACATCCGCGACAACGGCATCCCGGCTTCGCCAGAAGTAGCCATCTTCAACGAATCTCTCGCCAAGCTGTACCCCCTGAACCCATCCCCGAGGAAGCCGACGTCCTCTACAGGTTGGACATGCAAACAGCTGGGTCCTCGCTATACTGGGCCGTCGACAATGCGCCCCTTCACCCGGCAGAATTCGAGCACCTCGAGCCCCCCATCCTCCTCGACCAGGACGCCGCCCACACTCTCCGCAACACCACCATCACCACCAGATCCGGCCAGTGGGTCGACTTCGTCTTCGCTTCCAAGGTGTTCCCCATGCCCGCCCACCCGATGCACAAGCACGGCAACAAGATGCGCCTCCTCGGCACTGGCACCGGCAGGTGGACGTGGCACTCCGTCAAGGAGGCTGCTGCTGACATGCCCGGGGCGTTCAACCTCGTCGACCCGCCGAGGAGGGATACCTTCTCGTCGCCGAGCGCATTCAACAAGCCGGTGTGGTTGGCAGTCAGGCATTATGTCGAGAATCCCGGGCCATGGCTGCTGCACTGCCACATCCTGACGCACTCGGAGGGGGGCATGTCGTTGCTGATCATGGATGGGGTTGATGCCTGGCCCGAGATGCCGGATTACTATCTCCGGTATAATAACGGGAAGGGTGACGGCACTGACGAGTGCTTCGGAGGGGACTGAATTATTCAGATCAAACTGGAAGAGAAACCCCGGATTAGCAGACGGTTCAAGCGAAGAAGCGACTTTTAGACTGGCATTTCATCGTTGCAATAGGCCATGCATTGCAATATTTATAGATTTTCTTTTCCTTTATATTAGGGCAATTCAAGTAGGCTCGATTAGCACTTTGATAGCTACCAAACTATGTCACCGTTTCCATATCATATCATCATCGGTTCCATCCACGACAAAATGGTATTTATGCATGAACAAGAAAGCCTTTGCTCGTTTCAATACCACTGTATATTTTTCGTGTGGCCGACGGGAAATGAAGCATCCCAGAATCATCTCTGTTGTGAAGTCCCACGCAACTAAAGAACCAAGCACACCGTACGGACAGGTAGTAGGGGCGCCGCTTTGTGCCAGGTCGCTGACCAGCAACGGCTGTTCACTGGTGCCAAGAAGATATCAAGGGACTCTGTTGCGCTTGTTCCAACCGACAATGGTGCCACCTCGTAAGACAATGATACAAGCCACCAAATTAGCCTATGTCTGCCAGAGCAATGCCCTGATAAGTTGGGACCAAAAGTCATAAGAGTTGGTTGGTCCGAGGTCGTTCAGAGACAGCTCGATTGGTTGTTCATGCAAGCACTTGGGCCGGTTCCGAGCAGCTGGTCCTCGGGCATGAGGGCTGCGACATATGGCTGGATATACTGATGATTCCCTGTCCACCATGTATCCGCCTTCTACTGCTTGCTTCTCCTCCCCAGCGCAAAGCCGGATTGGAACTTCTTGGGCAGAGACGGAAACTTCCGAGAACGCTGAAACATCGACTTCAGACCCATGGTGACAGGGAGCGGGATCCTGATGTCACAGTGCGGAAATCGGGCAGACTACGGAATTCAATCTCCGCCATCTCCGCCAAAGTGAGTGTGGGATGTATGTATAGATCTTCAAAACATGGCTGAGTCTGATGTTTTCCACCCTGCAACTCCGCGTGCAACATCGTATACAAACTAGCCCGAGTAACCCGCATGCGACATTATGCACATCTCGACCTGGAAACTCCGACAGCAACATACTGCGCCTCTTAACCACCCCTCGGAACGACGATTGCGTCGTCATGCGCATCTTGCCCTAGGAATGATTAGTGGATGTTTAGGCTAACAAGGTAGCGAAGCGTCACCGGTGGGGAGAATGAGAAGACTCCAACTGGCTCGCACTTGCGTTTAATGCTTGTTTGCATCAAGGGGTAACGAATCCCAATCTCTCCACCAAATCTATCTACGAGCAATATGCCGGAGTCGGACTGCTCCATTGTCCGTTCTACCGTCCCAACAATTACCTAGTTTGCGCAATATGGCAACGGCCACATATTAATATACTACATACCGTTTTCATTTGGTCTCACGAACTCTCATACATTGCCATCTTTCCAGAGTAATCCAGTAGTATTTACCAACCACAACATCATTCATCCCTTATTCTTTTTCTGCTGCGACGACAATCACAATGCAGCTGCCAAGCCAGAGTATTCTTCTGAATACAAAACCGGCCGTAGCTGTGCCGGCTCTGCTTCTACTAAGCGTAAGTGTCGAGATGCTTTAGGCTTGGTCGCTTCTTCGAATCACTGCGCTCACAGACCGCGGACTTTAGCTTTTCGGGTACCTATTATGGAGCGCCATTCACAACCTTTTCATCCATCCGCTCAAGCGCTTTCCCGGGCCAAAGCCTTGGGCCATCAGCCGTATCCCATACACGAGAAGCTACCTCTCTGGGAGCGGCCACAAGAATTTCCACAAACTTCACCAAAAATACGGCCCTATTGTCCGCGTAGCCCCGGACGAGCTGTCCTTCACCTCGGCAGAAGCATGGAAAGAAATCATGGGCCACCGCAAGGACTCCAGTGGTGAGAATGCTAAAGACGTTACTTTTTCGGCGGGGTGGGAGAACACCATTTTGGGGGCCAATCGCGAGGACCACAGGCGCTATCGCCGAATCCTCTCCAATGGCTTCTCGGCCAAAGCCATGCAAGACCAACAGCCTATGATGATGAAGTATGTTGACCTGCTGTTGCAGCGACTGCACGAGCACTGCGACGATGGCAAAAAGGCGCTCGACTTGGTTTCCTGGTACAACTTTACAACTTTCGACCTCATTGCGATCTCGCCTTCGGAGAATCTTTCGGCTGCCTCGACAACTCCAACTACCATCCATGGGTATCCTTGATCTTCCAGTCGGTCAAGGCGGGCTCCTTCATGACGTCGATGAGACGACTGGGACGTGGTTTCGAAGTAGTGCTAAACTGGCTCATTCCCCGTCAGCTGCTCCAGAAAAGAGAGCAGCATATGCGGCTGGGTGCACGAAAAGGTCGCTCAGCGCCTGGCCACCAACACCGATCGACCCGACTTTATGGACACCATGGTCCGCAAGGAGGGCGCCATGGTTCGTCTAAACTCCTACACAAGCCTATGGTTTCCTTTCGTCCTAGCTTGCCAAGCCCATAGTCGAATTTAGACTGTAGAATCTACGCTAACATTGAGCTTACAGAAAATGTCCCTGGATGAAGTCCGGGCCCATGCCAACGTTCTCATCTTGGCTGGATCTGAAACAACTGCCACCACCCTGTCTGGCACGACATATCTTTTGTGCACGCATCCCGCCATTCTTGGCAAGCTCGCGACTGAGGTTCGCACTGTCTTCAAGAGCGAGAGAGAGATCGACCTGTTTAGCGTCCAGAAACTGCCGTATATGCTGGCGGTCCTGGACGAGGCGATGCGAGTATATCCGCCAGTGCCAAGCGCCATTCCGCGCACAACACCCCCCAGCGGGAATGTGATACTAGGCAAGTATCTCCCCGGTAACGTAAGCAACACCCCTGCGGGCGCATGCTCAGAACCCATCCTCCGCCAGCGGTGGCGGTGTGCCTAGCATACTTCAGAGTTGACGGACTGTCAATACGTAGGTCAAGTTGGGAATCTGGCAGTGGGCCTTGAACCGTGACCCCACCAACTTCACTGACCCCGAGACTTTTATCCCGGAACGTTGGCTTGGCGACCCACGATTCGCCAATGACAAGACCGATGCCCTGCAGCCGTTCTCCTATGGACCACGTAACTGCATAGGGAAGAAGTAAGCTTAAGCCCCAGCCTATGACCCCTCCCGGCCATCATATCCACATGCTAACGGATGGATGTGTCTTTAACCTGCAGCCTTGCCTACGCGGAAAGTAGACTAATTCTTGCCCGGATGATCTGGAACTTTGATCTCAAGATCGCAGACGACAGCAGGAGATGGCTCGAGGACAGCGAGATGTACATGATTTGGCAGAAAGACCCTCTCCACGTTTACCTTACTCCGAGAAAGTTTGAAGTAAGTGAGTAAGTCTCACTGCTTGGCGGCTTTATCAGAAGGATGGACTGGATGGAACAGCTTGATGACGATGGAAGATCTTGTCTTTTTTTCTGTCTAGAAGGGGGGAAAGCTAGCTATTTATCCCCAGGGATCCGGATGCCCTTGGCCTGATGATGCCGCTGGAAGCCGTTGGAATCCGTAGATCTCGTTGAAAGCCGCGGATCTGGGTTGTTGAGGTTAATCCAGATTTGAAGTCTCTATCTGGATTCAATTGAAACCACGGTACGGATCCGGGCCTATGCAAAGCTGACTTTTTCTATCGGACCGTCTGGCAGCTTCTATATTGTGTCAATAGAAAAAAGAAGACAGCTGTATCACTCAACTTCAAATTGTTGCTTCCCGTCCTGAAGGTGACACCGTCGGCCGGTGGGCCCAGACAATTATATAGTTTTGTCTTGCCAGCTCCGGATGCTCCTGGGGGGTTAGGCCCATGGGTCGGTTGATGGGAGACCAGCGGGTCAACAATGCCAGGGCAGTGGTTGTGGCTTGCATTCCACGGATTGCGCAGACCTCGCCATATGGTTGAAAGGTCCAATGAGACTGTCGGGTGATGAGCGAACCCTCGGGCTCTCGCTGAGCGTCTTGCCAAAGGGACACAAGCATTGGATCACTCGATCATCCTCCTCAACTCACCAGTCCGGTCACTTCAATGGGCATATGAGGCACTGAGAAAACGCCGTACGAGCTGACCATTAAGGCGGTGACGATGCGTCTTTCTGAGACATCAAATATCCTAACGTTAGCTGAAGCTCGGACTATTAAGATTTGTGTTGTTTCGGACAGCCTGACCGGCGGGAGTTAATTGACTCTCTTTAATTAGAGTTAATATTTGCAGTGTGCGGTGGTGCGGTGTTTTCTGCCTTACGTGAGCAATTATTGGTTATAACGAAACATCGTCCCAACTCTAGGTGGTTTGCAACTGGCAACCTCAATAACAACCCAGTCCTTCATTCTGTCGGAGGTCAATCAACGGTCTTGAGTCTACACGTCTCGAGTTTGTTGGGTTTCTACACACTTATTTGTACGTAGTGTCGGAGTTACAACCAGGATGATCAGGAGCAGGGAGAAATGCATTCGGCAGTCACCACGTACAGAGATGCTCCGTCGGCTAGTCGGAGTTCAATCGGAGGCTCTGCAAGGATTGGAAGCCCTGTATACCTTGAGATTAACGGAATAGACCGAGCTGTCTGATATCTCCCCAAGTGCGAGACGATGCTGCAAAGTCTATTGCCAAAGTATTATATCGACATCTAAAGTGTATATTATCTTTCGATCTTATATACCCCTCTATTATACTCTAATAAGCTGTACCTCTTTAATAGAGAATAAATCTATAAGTAGTTTCTATTAGTATTAAAATAATAATTAGTGTAATACAGGTAGACTGAACTAACTCTAGGTGTGCCTACCCAGCCCACTAATGCTTCCTGAGGGTTATACTAGCTAAGCGTTAGAATTTTGCTATATATACACTATAGATAGAGTATTATAGAGATAATTAAAGTCCTTAAGCTTCAGTCTTAATATAATGCCTATAGTATCTTTTATATTTATCTAGCTATATATCTATCTGTATATAACCTCTTTATAATTAGGTTAAACTTTTAGTATTTAAATTTAAATAAGAATTACTTATTAATATAAGATACTTTTTATAATATAGAATATTAAATTAAATTAATAAATATAAATAATATAGAGTATTTCTATAAAAAGAATATTAAAAAGATTATAAATACTTAAGATTTAACTGTAAGAATAGTATACTATTATATATCTATCTAGCTAGCTTAGTTATTAATTAGCTAGTAAGCTCTTTTTAAAAAGCTATTTAATAAGTATAAATTGTATACTTATTAAGTAAATACTTTACAATATAAATCTATTTATTCTATTCTATTTACTATATTACTTAAATAAAACTAACTCTTATAATTTATTTACTTTTATATTCTATTAAGTTATTAGTATTAATATAAGATATAAAAAATATAAAGTACTACTAAATATAGTAGATATATAGTAAGTAAATTATAAATACTTACTGCTATATAAAAAGAACTTAATATAGTAAGTATTAAAAGAAAAAATAATATTTAACTTTAAATTTAAAAAGAGATTAATATACTTATTTAAGAAAGTTAACTAAAAAAAACCATTAAAAAATTAAATCTTATTATATATAGTAAGTTTTAAAGTTAATTCTTTTATAATTTTAAACTTTTAGAATATTATATAATTCTACTATATTAATCTTAATTATAAAGCTATTTAATTAGTACTTATAATTTATATAAGTTTAATTATAAATTAAATTTTATATAAATTCTTCTAATAGTTATAATAGCTTAATAGAAAGTATTAAACTAATAATTTAAATTCTAAAGATAGAAAAATTAAGTATTTTAAGTATTATAGACTGAGTTTAAATTGCAAACTTAAACTGTATTTAGTTCTAGCTATAAATACAGCTAAATAACTTAACCGATAGTTAAATTATTACTTTCTTTTTTATCTTTATAGCTAGAGAATTACTAATCTATAAGAAAGTTATAATACTAACTGCTACTTTAGCCTTTTTAAAGCTAACTTCTTATAATATAACTTAACTACTTTAATAAGTTATAAGTTTAATTTTCTATATTAATATATAGATTAATAGACTTAACTTAAGGTTATAAACCTCTATAATTTAAAGGGTTTATAATCTATAAAGCTCTTTTTATAAAGAGAAAGAAATCTATTATAAACTAAACTTAAGTTATAAACTTAAACTGTATTTAGTTTTAGTTATAAATATAGCTAGATAATTTAACTTACAGTTAAATTATTACTTTCTTTTTTATTTTAACAGCTAGAAAATTATTACTCTATAGAAAGATTATAATACTAACTCTTACTTTAGCTTTTTTAAAGCTAACTTTTTATATTAAGTATATTTCCTTAAGTAAATATTAAAAGAATTAAAATTTAAAGCTTTAAAAAAATATAAATAGATACCTCTATATATTTATATTACTCTTTAAGAAAATATAAATAGTATAGAAATAAAGGATTAAATTTAAGCTATTAAAAATACTAATAATTTTAAAGTAATAATAAAAAACGATTAAAAGATTAATTAGTTTATAATAAAGCTATATATATATTATTATAAATTTAATAGTAAGTATATACTATAAGTTTAATAAATTCTATATAAAAGAACTTTATAACTTTTTTTTAGAAGTAATATATAAACTTTAAATACATAGAAATTAAGCTTTAAAATAACTTTATAAAGCTATAATAACTTTTTAAGTAATTATTTTTAAATTACTTTAATATTTAGTTTTTTTTTCTTTTAGCTTTACTTAATATTATTAAATAAAATAAAGTTATATAGTATTTTTAAATAATAAAAATAAATAGTTAGTACTATATTTAGTAATAAAAAAGATAACAGTTAAATAATAAGATTATTATATATTAATTTTTACTTTAAGCTTTAATTTAACTTTTTTAACTTTAACTTTACTATTTACAGTTAATAATCTTACTATTTATAGTTAATAATTTTACTATTTATAGATAATAACCTTAGGATAGTAATCTTATTTTAAATAATAAAATATAAAAGAAATTAATATTTTTTATTATAAAAAGGCTAATCTTTCTTTTAATAACAATTTAATTTTAATTTCTATTATAGCTATAATTATTTATAAAGCCTTTTATAAAATCAGCTTAATATTTTAATAATATAAAACTGAATATTAATATAGTATTAAATATCTTTATAATTCTAAATATAATAAAGAAAGAGTAAAATATAGAGTATATTAAAAATTCCTTAAAAAGTATAAACTTTTAAACTATTTATTTTACTATATATTATAATTAAATATAAGTTAATAGATTATATTAGCTATTTTTAAATACAACTTATTTTTAAATAATAGTAATAAAATTAATTTATAAGAAAATAGAGTTATTAATATTAATTTTAACTTTATTTAAATAGAAAAGACTACTATATTAACTTTTAGCTAAAAGTAAAAAAAATAGATTTATAAGATATAAATTAATATTTCATAATTTTAAAAGTTAATTTAAAAAGCTTAATATTTATAGTAATATTTTAATTTTAATAATTAACTATAAAATTAAAAAGAAAACTACTTTAATAATAATAAAAAATTAATTTAAAATATTTTAATTAGAGTTTTTAAATAGTTTATTAAAAAGAAGAATCTTTTTTTAAAAGTTTAAAAAGCTACTTTTTTTAATTTAAAAAAAGTAAAAATAACTATTTAAAAAGCAAAAATTATAAATTATATAATAAATAATTTCTAAGAATTAACTTTATAGAAATTTAATATTATAAGTATTTAATTAATTTTCTTTAATTTTACTTAATATTATTAAAGAAATTAAAGCTATATAGTATTTTTAAATAATAAAAATAAATAGTTAATATTATATTTAGTAATAAAAGAAATTATAACTAAATTATAAAATTATTATATATTAATTTTTATTTTAAGCTTTAATTTAACTTTTTTAACTTTAATATTATTATTTATAATTAATAATCTTCTCTTAATAAGAGAATTTAATATTTAAATTTACTGTATTTTTATTATATATATTATAATTACTAAAGCTTAAATTTAAATCTTAAGCTGCTTTTTTTCTATTTACTGAAATTCTATTTAACTTCTTTACTTTATAGCTATTCTAACCTTAATATTTAAAGTTATAAATTTAATAATCTAACCTTTAGAATACCTTAAGATCTTTAATATCTATATTAACTTAAGTTATTTAAATTTACTCTCTAGTTAATACTCTAGCTAGCTATTATCTATACTACCTCTATATAGTATAAAAAGCTTTTTAAATTAAAGCTTAAAAGTCTTTTTACCTACTTTATTAATAAATTTTTAGCCTCTATTATTTTAGTTACTATTTTTAAAAACTCTAGCTAAATTTAGTAGAATAACCTTCTCTATTTAGATAAAGCTAAAATTAATACTAATAACTCTATTTTCTTATAAATTAACTCTATTATAATTATCTAGAAATAAGTTATATCTAAATATAGCTAATATAATCTATTAGTTTATATTTAGTTGTAATATATAGTGAAATAAATAGTTTAAAAGCCTATACTTATTAAGGAATTATTAATATATTCTGTATTTGGCTCTTTTTATATTATCTTTAGGATTATAAAGATATTTAATACTATATTAATATTTAGTTTTATATTATGAGAATATTAAGTTAGTTTTATAAAGAATTCTATAGATAATTACTATAATAGAAGTTAAAATTAAATAATTATTAAAAGGAAAATTAGCTTTTTAATAATAGAAAATATCTCTTTTATATCTTATTACTTAAAATAAAGTTACTATCTTAAAGTTATTATCTATAAATAGTAAGGTTATTAACTGCAGATAGTAAGATTATTAACTATAGATAGTAAGATTATTAACTGTAAATAGTAAAATTATTAACTATAAATAGTAGAGTTAAAGTTAAAAAAGTTAAGTTAAAGCTTAAATTAAGATTAATATATAATTACCTTATTATTTAGCTACTATTTCTTCTATTATTTAATATAGTACTAACTGTTTATTTTTATTATTTAAAAATACTATATAGCTTTAATCTATTTAATAATATTAAATAAAGCTAAAAACCCCTAAATAATTAATAATCTTACTATTTATAGTTAATAATCTTACTATTTATAGATAATAATTTTAAAATAGTAATTTTATTTTAAGTAATAAAATATAAAAAAGATATCTTCTATTATTAAAAAGCTAACTTTCTCTTTTAATAATTTTTTAATTTCTTTAATTTTTATTATAGTAATAATTATCTATTAAATCTTATAATTTAATATTAATAGAAACTTAAAATATATTAATTATTTTTTATATTTATATAATATTAAGTATTAATATAATATTAAAAATAAAGTAGAGAATATAAAATACTCTATATATTCTTAATTTCTTTAAAGCTATAAACCTTTTAATTTATTAAAGTTCTTTTTAAATAGAGTCTATTTACTAAATATTTAATAAGAGATTATATTAGCTATTTTTAACTATAATCTCTTTTTAAATAATATTAATAAATTAAGTTTATAGGGAAATTAAATTACTTATATTAATTTATTATTTATTTAAATAGAAAGAATTATTCTATTAATATTAGCTAAATCTCTAAAATTAAATAGTTAATATAAAAGTAAAGAAACTTTATAAATAGTATTAATAAAGAGATATATAACTTTTAGTTTAAAAATCTTTTATATTATATAAAGATAATATAAATAATAGCTAGTTAAAATAATAATTAAAAAGTAAATTTAAATAAAAATTAATATAGATATTAGGAATTTTAAAGTATTAAGTTAAATTGTAAAGTTTATAACTTTAAATGTTAAAGTTAAAATAAAGTTAAAAAGTTAAATAGAATTTTAATAAATAGAAAGAAAAGCAGTTTAAAATTTAAACTTAAATCTTAATAGTTTAATATATATAATAAACATATAGTAAATTTAAATATTAAGTTTCTTTATTAAAAGATAGAAACTTATTATATAGTTAATTTAAAATTTAAATAACTAAAGGAAATATAATATTATTTAGTATAAAAGTATAAAATATTTAATATTTATATTATAAATATCTATAAGATTTTTAATAAATTTAAAAAGATAATAATATATAGTTAAAGCTATTTTTATAAATTAAATAATCTTTTAGTATTTTAAATTAAAAAAAGAAATAGTATTAAATTGATTTTAATAGATATAATAATTTAAATAGTTTTAATATTATTATGTAGTATTTATAAATTTAATAAAAATATAAAATAGTTAGAATATTAAATAGATAAATAATAAATATATAAAGTAAATACTTATTATATTATATTTTTAGTTAAATATCTTATAAATAATATAATAAAAATATAAAAAGCTATATATATAAATATAAAAAAAAGAGTAATACTTTTAAATTAAATAGTATAAATAAAGTTTAACTTTATTTTTTAAACTTTAAAATTTATTATTAAAAAATAAAAAGTTAACTTAAAATTAAGTTTTAAACTTAACTAATATATATTAAGTAACTATAAAAATAAATATCTTAAAAATCACTTATTAAATAGTAAGTAAATAGTTAAAAAGAAAGAATTTAATAGAAAAAGAAGTTAATAGCTAATATTTAAATTATTAGCTATTTCTTAAGAAAATATATAGAAAAATATTATATAGATATTTTATTTAATTAACTTAAAGCTAACATCCTTAATAAGTAAGCAGCATATATAAGCGAGTAACACAGTATAATTTTCACCTTAAATTGCAATTTTAAAAAGATTCTTAAAAATCTAAACTAAGCCTAAAATAGCTACGATTTTTAACCTAACTTATTTATAAAATATATTACTTTTAAGAATTTCTTTAAGCTATATATACTTATAGCGCTAGCAGTATAAAATTCATACTGTTTTTTTTACTATTTTTATTTATAACTGGCTTAATAATTTTTTTAAAAGTTTAAAAGAAATACTAACTTATTAACTTTTTAATTATATATTTAGAATTAATTCTTCAAAAATCTTAGAGCTATATAGCCTATTTTAGAAAATTTAAGGTTTAGAGTTTTAAGTATACAGTATAAGTGTATTACTTGCTTATATACGACACTCGCTTATTATATACGTTATATTAAACTATATATATATAATTAGATTAATTTAAGATTTATATCTATTAATAGAAAAATATTTAATTAAATACTTTATTAAATTAATTATAGAAAATAATAATAGTAAAATATTAATAAAGTTTATAATAATCTATTAATTAATAATATAAAAAACTGAAATTAAATAAAAATTATAATTATAGTTAAAATAATTTTATAAAATCTTTTAAAGATTTAAAGTAAAAAGTTTTTATTAACTTTAATAATAAAGTTATTAAAATATTTATCTTTTTAATTAAAAAGAAGATTTAATAATAAAAAATATAATAATTATTTCTTTTTTTATATATAGCTTTTCTTTCTACTTATTCTTATTATATTTCTATTAATTTAGTTTTTTTTTAGCTTTACTTAATATTATTAAATAGATTAAAACTATATAGTATTTTTAAATAATAAAGATAAACAGTTAATACTATATCTAGTAATAAAAGAGATAGTAGCTAAATAATAAGGTTATTATATATTAATTTTTATTTTAAGCTTTAATTTAACTTTTCTAACTTTAATTTTACTATTTACAGTTAATAATTTTACTATTTACAGTTAATAATTTTACTATTTACAGTTAATAATTTTACTATTTACAGTTAATAATCTTACTATTTATAGATAATAACTTTAAGATAGTAATTTTATTTTAAGTAATAAAATATAAAAGAAATATCTTTTATTATTAAAAGGCTAACTTTCTTTTTAATAATTATTTAATTTTAACTTCTATTATAGTAATTATTACAGACTGAAGCTTAAAGCTAAAAGATATAGCTATACTGTATTTAAAATTATACTGCTAGAATAAACTGCTCTTATAGCTAGCTAGAAAGAAACTTACTTTAAAATTATAAAAAAGACTTTTCTCTTTTTCTATATCTTTAGATAGACTAATATACAGCTTTTCCCTCCATATAACACTAATAAATCTATCCCTTTATATTATCTAAAAGTTAATATAATATATATAGTATAATAAATAAACCCAATAAATATATAATAACCTTATAAAAAACTAGCTAGTAGAATACCTAAAAGGCTAAGCTTATTATAACTATTATAGAAATAAAAAAGTAAATTGCTAGACTGTAAGAAGTAATATAATTATAGTACCTACAGTAAGTTCTATTTAACTCTAATTAATTTAATAGAAATACTAAAAACTGAAAAGTTTAGGTTTTAATACTGTATATTAAACTGTATATTAATAGACTAGTAATTAGAGGTATAAGTATTTAATTCTACTATATATATAGTTTACTAAATATAAAAATCTAGTCTTTTATATTAGTTTATATACAGTATATTAAATAAAAACACAAATAGAGTCTAACTGCCCTACTGAAATACCTTATATAACTTTTTAATAACTTTAATAAGTTAAAAAAAGTAGAGTAATAGCTATAGAAGTTATAATAAAGCTTTAAGCCTCTAGCTAAATTCCTTATACAGTTTAACTAAACTCTCTATAAAGTTAGTATAAATATATAGCCTAATAATATAAAGATTATAACTCTAATAAACTGCCTTAATAAGAAAATTATATAATAACTAGATAGGTAATTATAGCTATTAAAAGATTATAATAACTTTATATAGATACTACTATTACTTAGGAATTTAAAGTTAACCTTATAGTAAGATTAGTAGGGCTTAATATCTAGTAGAGTAATAAAGTAAAAGCCTATAAAAATCAGAAAAATAATATTAATAATATCTCTAGTATAACAGTAAGAATAGTATAAGAAAGGAAAATATATATACTATAGCTTAACTAAATATTAAGTTAACTACTATAAGCTCTAACTAATAAAGATACAGTATATATATAGAGAGTTTTTAGTTAGTTTAGTATAATAGGAAATAATAAATTTAGAAGTCCTAAAGATTCAGACAGTCTAAATACTAAAGATAAAGATAATAGTAAGGTATACTAGAGTCCTAACAGTCTTTCAGTTAGTATATAGAGGTTATAAGAAGTTAGATAGTAACTACTAAAGTTAAAAAGAGAGGGTAATATTACAGGCTGAAGCCTAAAGCTAAAGAATATAGCTATACTATATTTAAAATTATACTGTTAGAATAAACTGCTCTTACAGCTAGCTAACAAAAGGCTTATTTTAAAATTGCAAAAAAGACTCTTCTTTTTTTTCTATATCTTTAGATAGATTAATATACAGCTTTTTTCTCTATATAATACTAATAGATCTATTCTCTTATAGTAATTATCTATAAAGCTCTTTATAAAACTAGCTTAATATTCTAATAATATAAAACTGAATATTAATATAGTATTAAATATCTTTATAATTCTAAAGATAATATAAAAAGAGCTAAATATAGAGTATATTAAAAATTCCTTAATAAGTATAGACTTTTAAACTATTTATTTTACTATATATTATAACTAAATATAAGCTAACAGATTATATTAGCTATATTTAGATATAACTTATTTCTAAATAATTATAATAAAGTTAATTTATAAGGAAATAGAGTTATTAGTATTAATTTTAACTTTATTTAAATAAAAAGAGCTATTCTACTAAATTTAACTAGAGTTTTTAAAAATAGTAACTAAAATAATAAAAGCTAAAGGTTTATTAATAAAGTAGGTAAAAAGACTTTTAAGCTTTAATTTAAAGAGCTTTTATACTATATAGAGATAGTATAGATAATAGCTAGTTAGAGTAAGAAAGTAAATTTAGATAACTTTAATAGATTAATATAGATATAAGGGATTTTAAAGTATTTTAAAAGTTAGGTTATTAGATTTATAACTTTAGATATTAAAATTAGAATAGCTATAGAGTGAAAAGATTAAATAGAATTTTAATAAATAGAAAAAAAACAGCTTAAAATCTAAATTTAGACTTTAGTAATTATAATATATATAATAAAAATACAGTAAATTTAAATATTAGGTTTTTTTATTAAGAGATATTTCTATTAATAACTAGCTAATTTAAAAGTTTTAAATAACTTATTATAAAAAATATTAATAAAAGTTAAAAAAACGTTAAAAAACTTTAAAAAAAAGTTAAAATATAATAGTAGATATTTCTTAATAAGGAAACTTAATATTTAAATTTACTGTATTTTTATTATATATAATAATTATTAAAATTTAAATTTAAATTTTAAACTATTTTTTATTTATTTACTAAAATTCTATTTAAATTATTAACTATAAATAATAAAGTTAAAATTAAGAAAGTTAAATTAAAGCTTAAAATAAAAACCAATATATAATAATTTTATTATTTAATTACTATTTCTATTATTATTAAATATAATAATAATTATTTATCTTTATTATTTAAAAATACTATATAGCTTTAATTTATTTAATAATTTTAAATAAAGCTAAAAAAAGAACTAAATAATAATAAATATATAAAATAGTATTAATAATAATTTTAAGAAAAAAGAAAGCTAAAATTCTATATAAGTAGAAATAGTAATAAATATTAATTTTTCAAATTATAAATTAATATTAATTTAGCTATAACTTATTAAATACTTAAATTAATAATAATAATAATAATAATAAACTTTACTTTATAATATACTAATTTTAATTAATTTTAAAAATTATATAATAACTATAAAAGTTACTATATTAAGCTTTTCTAAAAGTTAATATTATACTTTAAAATAAAACTTATAAAAAAAAGAAATAATTATAGAACTAATTTACTATTATATATTTATTTATTTAATTTAACTATTAATTAATTAATAAACCTTTTTTAAAAAGCTATTTAATAAGTATAAATTTTATATTTATTAAGTAAATACTTTATAATATAAATTTACTTACTTTATTCTATTTATTATATTATTTTAATAAGATTAACTTTTATATTAATTTTAAATATAATAAGATTTTATTTTAATTTATAGTTTTTATATTATTATTATAAATTTTAAAATTAATATATATATAATAAGTAAGTAAAATAGATAAGCAAGTAAAATAAAAATCCCTTAATCTATATCTTCTTAATTTAATTAATTAATTCTTAACTACCCAGTATATTATAATTTAATTCTAAGTATAGAATACTTTTTACCCTTTAGGCCCTTTAAAATAACTTAAAATTAAAGCTCTAATATACTGCAGTAATCTATACAGTTAACCTAATAACACTCTAGTATTAACAGCAGAGTATCTAATCTTAATATAATATATTATTATAAAATTATATAAGCTATTTAATCTAAAGGAAGAGATTCTTATTCACTTTATTTTCAATTTAAATTTATAAGAATTTTCCCTCTAATTATGTAATATAAAAGAAATAGCTAATTAATTACTTACTAACTGCAATATATTATCAGTTAGTATATATTGGACTTTAAACTTTATTAAGTAATACTTAGAGCTTAAGATATATTTTTTTCAGAAATATAACTACCAGAGAGCTAAATATAAAAACCTAATAATTATCTGTAACTAGTTTCAGCTTATAGAGAATATAATTACAAAGTACAGTATCTAATTAGATAATCTCTATAACTTTAATAAGACTGGCTTTCTTATAGGTATAATTACAAGCAGAATAGTTATTATAGGTTTAGAAAGATATTTAAAACTGAAATTAGTGCAGCCTGGAAACTGAAAATAGATTACAGTTATCCAGATGATTAATATAGAAGGCCAGGCAATCTAGCTATTTATTATTAGTACAGGCTAATATTATCTCGCTAACTAGTACTAAAATAGCACCCTCTCGGGCAATTAGGCTATTGTAACAACCTATAATAGCTAGACTGATAACAAGATAGGTTTAGAGTGGCTAAAGTATTTTAACCAGTATACAGCTAAGCAATTAAATAGTTGCTATTATCTTCTAATTTTTAATAGCTATAAAAGTCACCACTCTATTAAATTTAAGAGATATTATAAGAAGAAGAAGATTATCCGGCTTTATATACCACCTTATTCCTCTTATTTACTCTAGCCCCTTAACATTAGGTATTTTAGTATACTGAAGAAAGCTTATAGTCGAGAAATAGAGCGTCTGATTAGATACTCTATAACCTATATTTTAAAGACTGAATTCTTTCTAGCTTTTTATACTGTATATAAGGCTACTATAACAGAAAGAAATATTAAAGGGGCTTTTAAAGAAGCTAGACTTATTTCTCTTAACTCCGAAAATATAATCTTAAAGCTTAATATACAGCTATAGATACTAATATCAGTTAAAAAGGCAGCTAAACTATTAACCCCTTAGGTATTAAGAATCCTAAAGACTGTATTTAAGGCTGGATCTTAGTCTAAATATCTTAAAAGATAAATTAAAAGGTATTAAAGCAGCTCTCTAGAGTTAATTCTAAAAGTCCTAAAGTCTCTTACTAAAAGTATTAAGATAATAATATATAAGAATACCTTATTAAGGGCTAAGGTTAAAGACCTTTAAGAAGTAAATAAGATACTAAGTTGATATTAGAGGGCAAAAAGAACCTAACTATAGAAGAGAGAAGTAATAACAGTAAAAGAAGAAAGATAGACAATTAATTAAATAGAGGTTAATATATAGGTAGTAGCTGAATTATTAAGGAGTAGTAATTAAGAAAGGTTAATATAACTGGAAGTTTAGTATTATAGTATCTACAGTAAGTCTGGCTATAATATAAGGATCTATTAGGTGGTTATTAAGATATTTAGGGAAGAGTATAGTAAGTAGTTTTAATTAATTAAATAGTTTGTAGTGTTTTTATTTATAATTCTAGTTCTAGAAGTTAGGATTTTTATTTTACTTATTTATCTGTTTTACTTACTTATTATATATGTTATTTATAAATAACTTATTAAATTATTTTATAAAAAAATATCTATTAATAATAATTATAATTTTATTAAATTTTATTTTTATTATTAAATTTATAAATATAGAAAAATATAGCTATTTCTTTATTATTAAATTATAACATTTATATACTTATAATTTTATTAGTAAATTATATTTAAGGTTTTTTTCTTTTAGCTTTACTTAATATTATTAAATAGATTAAAACTATATAGTATTTTTAAATAATAAAGATAAATAGTAAGATAATACTAATTAATATACTGAAGTTTAATAATATTAAGTTTAGCTTAATTAAATTAAAGTTTACTTAAAGAAATAGCTCCTTCTATAGTAAAAAAAGTATACTCTTTCCTTTTTTAATTTAAACCTCTTAAAATACTTATTATTATCCCTTTACTATTAGACTAATTATTATAGTAGCTTTTATTTCTTTTTTATTATTCTTTTCTATTTTATTTTCTATAAAAGTATTTAATTAAGTATTTATCTTTTTTTTCTTATTAAATTCCCTTAGTTAGTTTTAGCTGTAAGATTTCCTTTAGTTTAAACTATAGAGTATTTTAAACTTTTACTATTATAGACTCAGTTTACACTAAATATATCTCTTACTAATAAAATAGTTAGTATTATATCTAATAATAAAAGAAATAATAACTAAAAAATAAAATTATTATATATTAATTTTTACTTTAAGCTTTAATTTAATTCTTTTAATTTTAATTTTTCTATTTATAGTTAATAATTTTATTATTTATAGTTAATAATCTTTTACTAAATATAATACTAACTATTTATCTTTATTATTTAAAAAACTATATAGCTTTAATCTATTTAATAGTATTAAGTAAAGCTAAAAAAAAAACTAAATAGTTAATAATTTTACTATTTATAGTTAATAACTTTACTATTTATAAGTAATAACCTTAAAATAGTAATTTTATTTTAAATAATAAGATATAAAAAAAACTAATATTTTTTTATTATTAAAAAACTAACTTTTCTTTTAATAATTATTTAATTTTTTTAATTTCTATTATACCTATAATTATTTACTAAATCTTATAATTTAATATTAATAAAAACTTAAAATATATTAATTATCTTTTATATTTATATAATATTAAGTATTAATATAATATTAAAAATAAAACAGAGAAAATAAAATCCTCTATATATTACTAATTTCTTTAAAGCTATAAGCTTTTCAGTCTATTAAAATTCTCTTTAAATAGAGTCTACTTACTCAGTATTTAATAGAAGATTATATTAGCTATTTTTAGCTGTAATTTCTTTTTAAATAATACTAATTAATTAAATTTATAGAAAAATTAAATTGCTTATATTAATTTATTATTTATTTAAATAGAAAAAATCACTTTATTAATATTAATTAAAATCTTTAAAATTAAATAGCTAATTTAAAAGCAGAAGAACTTTATTAATAATATTAATAAAAAGATATCTTTAGGTTTTTTCTTTTTTAACTTTACTTTATATTATTAAATAAATTAAAGCTATATAGTATTTTTAAATAATAAAGATAAATAGTTAGTATTATATCTAATAATAGAAGAAATAGTAATTAAATAATAAAATTATTATATATTAATTTTTACTTTAAGCTTTAATTTAACTCTTTTAATTTTAATTTTACTATTTATAGTTAATAATCTTACTATTTACAGTTAATAATCTTACTATCTATAGATAATAACTTTAAGATAGTAACTTTATTTTAAGTAATAAGATATAAAAAAGACTAATATCTTTTATTATTAAAAAGCTAATTTTCCTTTTAATTATTATTTAATTTTAACTTCTATTATAGTAATTATTTATAAAGCTTTTTATAAAACTAACTTAATATTCTAATAATATAAAACTAAATATTAATATAGTATTAAATATCTTTATAATTCTAAAGATAATATAAAAAGAGCTAAATATAAAGTATATTAAAAATTTCTTAATAAATATAGGCTTTTAAACTATTTATTTTACTATATATTATAACTAAATATTAGTTAATAGATTATATTAACTATTTTTAAATATAATTTATTTTTAAATAATAGTAATAAAATTAATTTATATAAAAATAGAGTTATTAATATTAACTTTAACTTTATTTAAATAGAAAAAGCTATACTACTAAATTTAGCTAGAGCTTTTAAAAATAGTAATTAAAATAATAAAAGCTAAAAGTTTATTAATAAAGTAAGTAGAAAAACTTTTAAGCTTTAATTTAAAGAGCTCTTATACTTTATAAAGATAGTATAAATAATAGCTAGTTAAAGTACTAACTAAAGATTAAATTTAAATAAGAGTTAATATAGATATTAAAAATCTTAAAGTATTAAATTAAGTTATTAAATTTATAACTCTAGATATTAAGGTTAGAATAACTACAGCTTAATAAAAAAGTTAAATAGAATTTTTAATAAATAGAGAAAAAGCAGCTTAAAACTTAAACTTAAACTTTAGTAGTTATAATATATATAATAAAAATACAGTAAATTTAAATATTAGATTTTCTTATTAAAGAGTACTTTTTACTTATATTTTCTTATTAAATATTAAATTTAAAACTACTAATACTATTAATATTCCCTAAAATTATATTTTTATTCTTTTAATACTAACTAATTCCAGCTTACTTAATTATATAATAATTAAGTTATCTTAAGTTATATTTATTTAATAAGATTAATTATTATTATTTTATAAATTAAAGCTTTAATTTTCTTTTTTAAAATTATTTTTACTTTTATTTATAACTTAAAATATTATAAGATTTACAGTTAAAAGTTAGAATTACTATAAGAAGTATACTTTAAGTTTATCTAATAATAAAATTCTATATATTAAGTATTTTAAGCTGGAGAGAAAAAAAGAAAAGAGAGAGGCGCCTCCCAGTGGAGTTACTGTAAAAACTCTGTATGTCTATAGTGTAGCCGGATATTAGTTCCCCCGGGCCTAGCTCTAGCCCGGTCCCTCACCTAAGGCCCAGCCTCTTACAATTACAGCTTTAACTGGGGGGTATATCAGACGGAGGAATTGAGTCCGGCTAGATAACTAAGAAAGCAGGAGTCTCAGAGACTACAGATAAGGGAAATCCCTCACCGGTTAAGATAATTAAGAACACAGTCAATCTATCAGTTATAAGAACGTTATTAAGGTCGTAATTATCATCAATTAAAAGCAGCCTATTTTTGGCATCATTTAATCGTATATTTCGCTGCGTGAAAGGCACTCAACTCAAGCCGTCAGACCCCTATTACGGAGTTACGAGATCTGACACATTAGGTAGCGTGGCGGATAGCGCGGGATGGTTGCTCGCTGACTCATCAATACAATACAATACAATAATTGGGGTCCAGATGATGCAATTTTGGGGTTGGCTTGCTCAATTTACCAGCTCCATTTCGGCGGTAAAGCGGAGGGGTTCAAGACGAAAGGGGAGACATCCCTCATCTCTATATATACAGCTACTTAGTATAGAACACTTTTTTATTTCATCATAGTAAACAATGAGGCTGCTATATTTTCTCTGTTTTGCGCGAGTCTCGCTCGCCGCTGCATCTTCTTGGCCAGTCCGTCTTTATCACGAAATGCAGGCCGTATACTAAATATATCACAGTGCAAGCATACATCCACGGAGCCAGTGCCCGGCAATTTTTCAAGCTCGCAAGTCATTGGTGAACCGAGGTTCCTGGGGCGGCCAGCAATGCCGAATCGGCTGGAACCCAAGCATGTGTTTCTGCCCCCTACAGCTTTGATGCACGGCGATGGCGGTAACACCGGAAGCACCGACTTCCCCGGGCCGCTGGGCGTCAACATCACTGCCACTGGCATAAAACAGAGCCTTGGTGTCATTCTTTGGGGCACAGACAATGCTCTGTCCGGGGCATACATCAGCACCAACCCGCCAGGCCTAGCTGTGGGGGCGTTCGATGCCAACGACCTGCGGATTCTCGGGTCCTGGATGCCACCGACCAACCACACACTTAACGGAGCATACATGGCGTTAATTATGCAGGATGGCCGGGACATCGTCTTGGCAAGCAGTCTACAGGGAAGCATCTTTCTGTTGGAGCGCCAGAACTGCAGATCCGGAGTCCAGTTCGAGCTCGTGAGACAAATCGACCTCGGGTCGCACCTTGGGCCTGACGAGACGCTGTTAACCACCATGGCCGACATCAACCACAATGTCTGGTTCACGACAGGGACCATATTGGGAGCAGGAACCTCGGGACCTCAGAACTCCACGACTCTCGGATACATAGAGCCCGGTGGGAAGATTTTCACACGCCACCTTGTGGGCCAGGTTGTTGAAAACGGCGTTGCGCTCAGCGGAGATACGCTATACGTCGTTACCGGGCCGCCTGGCACTTCCAAAAAGCCGGCTGAGGGCTCCTTGGCTGCCTTCACGGCGATTAAGGGGCGCGGAAGGGGAGTGCGGGAGTTATGGAAACTTGCCTATAATGCAGGTTCTGCCATGAAGCCGGGTGGGTTTGCTCGTGGATCAGGGTCTACGCCGGCGTTGCTTGGGGATGATTTTGTCGTCATCACGGACAACGACGATTCTCAGCTGCATCTCGTTGTTGCCAGACAGAAGCCGCGCTTAAATCACCGACGAAATAGAGTCTGTCGAGTCCCGATATTCTCTCGGAATGCAGGCGCCAACGATATAAGACCTACCGTCCACTTCGATGGACAGTCCTACAGCATTGTCGTCCTTAACACCTACAATGGGCCATTGCTATTCTCTGGCAGAGAGCCAGGCTTTAATATCAACGGCGCATTCAACAACATGTCTGGTATGCCTGGCGGTGTTGTACGCGTTGACGTGAGCTTGGATGGCAGCAAGTGCAGAGTCAGATGGACATCGGACCTGACAATGAAGGCGGTGCCGATTCTATCCACTGCGACGGGTCTCTTATACGGCTATGTGCAGGACCGAGAGTTAGCATCACAGGGCAAATACGTCTGGTATACCGTTGCGCTGGATTGGCAGACGGGCGAGGAGATCTGGCGAGTTAAGGTTGGCGGCGGTGGCGTGTTTAATGATAACTTCCGTGCAGCTTCGCTGGGCCCAGATGGCAGATTTTACCAGGGTGTATTTGGGGGAACAGCTATAGTTAAGGATAAGGCATACTAAATAATTTAGCGGCCGAAAAGGTCAATAGCTAACACCCAAATCATCTGCTATTCCTTAAGAGGGTGCACAGAAAAGCATTGTATAAGCATGTTGCTTGGTCGGCCTAAAGCTGCACCAGACTATATATATGTAGTCGGATTGATCTGAGGCTTATATCTCCTAATAGGAAAGTATCTAATTGGATACTTTATTAGGTCGGTTGTAGGAAATAAAGGTGGTAAGATGTTAATGAGGCCTATAGCAGTCTATTAATTGGTAAAGTAGAAGACTGAAGTTAAATAAAGTTTATAACTGCAGTTAAAATAATCTTATAAAATCTCTTAAAAATTAAAAGTAATAAGTAGGGGATTTACAATCTTTGGGATGTTGGTTATTTAATTAGATCCTTACTGCAGCTGGAGCTAAGACTGCTGCAGCTTCCTTTAACAGGAAAGGCTGCACGGCACAGGGACTAGTGGCCTGACCCATTAGAGCCTATAAAAGAGCTTGGATGTATAGATAGCAGCAAGTAGAAACTATCCCTCTTATAAGACAGTCACTAGGATAGCCGTCTGGCTATATCCTTAGTTATAACCAGTCTTCAGCTTAATTTACAATCTTTTCAGTCTATTTTCTTTAGTTTCTTTTAGTAAACTATTTAATTAAATAATACTGAATGTAGTAGTTATCAGTTTTATTTATTTAATCTGTTTTCTCTACTTTTAGTTTTAACCTCTATCTATTATAGTAGATATATTATGCCTTTAGTTATTACTAAAGCTGTCTTTTAGGTGGGTTGTATATTTTTAGTGTTTTTTATTTCTGTTTACTATTTAGTAAAAAGTTTTTATTAATTATAATAATAAGGTTATTAAGATTTTTATTTTTTTAATTTAAAAGAAAATTTAAAGAAAAATATTATCTTTATTTCTTTTTTTATATATAGCTTTTTTTTCTATTTAGTTTTATTATATTTCTATTAGTAATTAGCTAGCTTAAAAGTTTTAAACTACTTATTATAATAAGTTAAGCTAGCTAATTATTTTTTTATTTATATTAATTTTTAATACTATTTTTATTATATGTATTATTTAAATTAATTAGTATTATTTTAAAATTAACTTTTTTTATAATATTTTTTATTTTAAAATTAAAATTATTATTACTAATAATATTATATAAATATTTATTATTATTATTTATATTTTAAAAATTTACAGTTTATAAGTAATTTTTAAAATTAATAAATATTTTTAATAGTTATTTAATTATAGTTAGTTTTAATATTCTATTAAACTTTTTTTATATTAAAAGTAAAAATAGCTAATTTATTTAAATAAATAAATTTAGCTTAATTATTAATAATCTAATAGAATTTTACTTTTTAATAATATTTAATTTTATATTTATATAGCTTTTAGCTTTATAATATTATATTAATTTTATTTTAATTAATATATATTATTTTACTTCCTTATTTTAATTTAATAAACCTTTTACTATCTTATTAATAATACTAAAAGATAATTTCTATTAATTTAGAAAATATTAAAGTAATTTATTTAATATTATTTTATAGTTTTAAAAGATTTAAAACTATATAAAATTAAGTTAATAGAATTAAATTTAACTTTTAGACCTAATATATATTATAAAAACTAATTTTATAATAGAAAAAAAAGGAAAAATAATAGAAACTTCCTTTTAAAAGTAATCTCTATTTAGTATAAATATAAAAATATTATAGATTTCCCTAAAAAGATCTATTAAAAAGTCTTTAGAATATTACCTATATATTTTCTAGCAGTAAGCTTAAAAAATATAGAGTAAGATATATTTAAACTCTTTAGAATATTTTAAATAGTATTTAATATTACAGCTTAAGTTAAAACTAAATAGTTATAACTAGCAGAACTATAATATACCCACTTTTTCACTTAATATAAATCTTAAACTCACTCTATATAAATAAACTAAAGTATCTAACTTACTTATCTCTAATAAGCTATAAAATTAAACTCACTCTTATTTAGCAAGCCTATATAAATACTATTAGTATATAGATACTTATTTAGCACTTTTATAGATAAATAGCCTTACTAGCTATTAATATACTTAGTTATATTTAAATTTACTATTCTACTATTATTAAACTGTAATCTATATTACTTACTATAACATTTTAATCTACTTAATTATAAACTATATACCTTAAATCTACTTTAGATCTCTAAGTTAGATCTAACTGTTATATATTAAGAGCTTTTATTTAATATATTACTATATTAACTTAAGTAATATTCTAATTTAGTTACTATAGCTCTAATTACTCTATTAGCTAATACCTCTATTTCTTTTAAGGGAAAAAGTATTCTACACCTAAAGACTCCTAAGGGCTATAATAGTAATAATACTATAGATAATAAGAAATCCTCCTTAAATAAAGATAAAATAAATAAAAAACTTAAGAAGTTATATAAAAAGAATTTTTAACTTTACTAAAAAGTAAACACTTTAACTAATATAGCTAAAACTAAGAAAATAAAAAAACAATAAGAAGTTCTAAACTCTATATAATAAAATACAGATCTTTTATATAGCTCTAATAACTACTCTAAACTTAATACTACTAGTAACTATTACAGCACTAAAAGGATGTATTATTAACTTTATTAATAAGTAACTTACTGCTTATATTAAATAAATCCAGTATATAGAGAACAGTTTAATAGCTTTACTATTACTTTAAGTATCTTTAGACCTTATAATATTAGAGAAACTATTAAGCTACTCTAGTTGAAAAAGTTTAATAGTATTCCTAAAGAGCTTAAAAAGTACCTTACAGAACTTAAATCCTACTATATATACTATCTAACTGTATTTAGTAATAAACTACTAAAGATTTAACATACTATAAAACTACTAAAAGGTAAAACCCAGCAAGAAATAAGCCTAACACTAAAAAACTTTATAGAAAACTCACTTAATTAATATAAACCTAAAATAACTATTCTATTTAATAGCTTTAATATATATAAATAGCTACTTATAAACACATATAGAAAATAGAATAAAAAACACAATACACTTATCTAAATCTAAAAACTAATACAGATTAAAATAGTATCTAAGTATCTTATAGAATTTAGATACCTATTTGCAAAGCTTAACTAGACAGATAAAAATATAATATAAGGGTTAGAGCGGTATACCTAACCTTACAATAGAAGGTTTCAGCCGTTAGGCTAAAAAGATCAAATAATTCAAGTAAACCACATTACTTAATTGTGCCGCACAATAGGTTATAAGGGAGGTTCTGCGCTGCAGTGCAGCAAGCCCTCAACAAGCTCTTAGGCTAGCGCACATCCTTACAATTATCCCCCCCTCTCTAACAGTACGTCCCGGGCTGCTTACTTATCAGTAGGTATAGCAGACCTCTTATACTTTAGGCGTATAGAGCCTCTTCTTGCAGACTGTATGTAGGGCCACTAACACTACAGATTAAGGAACCCTATCTGTATGTATATACTAATGGGATTAAGCTGGTCCTCCAGCCTATAAGGATAACTACTATTGTTAACCCCTAGGGGCTAGGCTTCTATAAGCCCTCTAGCCTATTGCAGTTATAAGGATCTTTTTTAGAATTTAAACTGCAGTTTAAACTTCTAACCTTCTATACAGCTAGTAGACTTAATATATACTTAAATAATTATAAGGGTTAGGGCAGTATACTTAATCTTATAATAGAAGGTTTTAGCTATTAGGCTAAAAAGATTAAATAATTTAAGTAAACTATATTACTTAATTATACTATATAATAGGTTATAAGGGAGGTTCTATACTGCAGTATAATAAGCCTTTAGTAAGCCTTTAGGCTAGTGTATATTTTTTATATATAATAGATAAGTTCTTCTAAAAATTAAAGATAAATTTAAAAATAAAATCTATAAAATTCTTAACTTACTAACTAAATTTAATATCTATATATATTTTAATATTACTATTAATAACTAACTATTTAAATAATATATTAAGAAATAAAAAAAGAACTTTAAAAGTTAAAAAAATAAAAAGAATTAGTCTAATAGTAAGAAAAAACAATAAGATAATATATATATATCCTATAGAATAGCACTAGAATCTATAGAACTAAAAGCTGCCTAAAAGAACTATTTAAAAATTAAGTATTAAAACTATAAAAAGATAGACTACTTTAAAAGTAAATATTACACTTTAAAATCTAACTAGAAATATAAATCTATACTGAAAGATAAGTATATATAATTTACTAATTACTAGCACTTTAATAATAATAAAACCCCAAACTGCTATTTAATTTAAAACTCTTACTATAACCTAAAGTAGATATAATAGAAGATATAAGAGAATCTATAAATACTATAATTAGAAATATAAATACCTTAATAATATACTACTCTTTAAACTCTATATTTAAAGAATACCTAAGAAAAATTAAAGATAATACTAAAGAAAAAGTATAGAAATAAACTGTATAGTATAGAAAAATAGATAGTAAAACTAAAATAGAGCAATAAATTAAACTAAATAAAAAGAAGAATTACAACTAGAAGAAAGTAAAAAATATCTAGAGATTAATCCCCACTTAAAATAATATTAATATTATAACTAACTTATCTAATAAGATATCTTATATTATAGCTATAGTATAATAAAGAAAATTAATTTCTAATAGACAGTTTAAATCTATTATACTACTCTTAAGCAGTAAGAAACAAAAAGTAAAAATATCTAGAAAATATAAAAAAAAGAATAAACTCTAAAGGCAATTTTATACTACAGAAGAAAATACTCTTTAAGTGCACTTTAAATAAGAAACCTACCTAATAAAAATATATTAACTTATTAGTAGATAACTAAAATATTATTACTCCTACTGATAAATACTTAAAAACAGAAAACAAATAAAACTTTAGATTTAGCTATAGAGAATATTAAACTCTTAATAATTTTAGAAACTAAATATAGAAAAAACTAATAGAAATATATAATAACCTTATAAATAAATAATAAGAACCTAATAAAAATACTAATATTTATATCTATAACTATAATATACTACTAAAATATAACCTATACTATATAGCCCTAAAAGAATAAAAGAATAATAACCTAAAGATAGCAGTAGTATACTCTAACTATAAGAAAATCTTATAGATATTATATATTGCCTAACGTACTTAATAAGCAAGCAGTGTATACAAGCGAGTAATACAGTGTGATTTTCACCTTAAATTGCAATTTTAAAAAAATTCTTAAAAATCTAAACTAAGCCTAAAATAGCTACGATTTTTAACCTAGCTTATTTATAAAATATATTACTTTTAAGAACTTTTTTAAGCTATATATACTTATAGCGCTAGCAGTATAAAATTCACACTGTTTTTTTTTACTATTTTTATTTATAAACTGGCTTAATAATTTTTTTAAAAGTCTAAAAGAAATACTAGCTTATTAACTTTTTAATTACATATTTAGAATTAATTCTTTAAAAATCTTAGAGCTATATAGCCTATTTTAGAAAATTTAAGGTTTAGAGTTTTAAGTATACAGTATAGATGTATCGCTCGCTTATATGCGTCGCTTGCTTATTATATACGTTATATATATTTAATTTATAAAAAAGATAAAATCTATTATAATTACTACTTTATATAAGTTAATAATAAATCTATTTAAAGACTATATCTATAGAAAAAACTTAGGTATTTTTAAATTACTAGATAGTATATAGAAGTTAGTATTATATAACTAAAAAATAAAAAGAATTTTTTCCCACCTAAATACACTAGCTATACTAATATTATTAAAGAATATAAAACTAAAGAATACTATATATATAAATAATAGAAGATAAGAAAATAGTATAAATATAAGAATAAAAATATCACTAACTACAGCACTAAAAAAGCAGTATAATATAATAATAAAAACTGTAAAAAACACAATTAGAAAATCCAAAATAAGTTCTTATATATTAAGTATATAATATATAAAAACTACAACTTTAATAACTATAAAGGAATAAATAGCCTTAATTAAGCTTAAAAAAGTAAGATAGAAAATTAAAAATAAAAAGAGATAACTTCTAACTGTAAAAATAAAAAACCTATTTAAAATATCTAACCTTACTTAGCATGAAATATAATAACCTGCAAAAAGTTTAAATACCTATAATATAGTATTAAAGCTTAAAAGATCCAAATATATATTAACTAAATATATAAAAAAGAATTTAACTTTCTAACTTAAACTCAACTTAACTAAAATAACTAAACTTAATACTAATAACTCTAAAAACAGAAAAAAACCAAAACCACTTAAATAAAAATACAGAGAATACTCCAGTAAGAAATACCTTTAAAATAATTATAAAAAATACATAAAAAACAATAAATACTACCTATAGAAAAATAATAGGCAGGCAATATATATAAAGAAAAACCACTTCTAATAAAAGCTCTATATATAATAAAACTAGTAAAAGAAAAATACTTAAACTATAAGTATAAGTTAAGAGTATATAGCTTACTATATTAGTAGATAGTAAAGTAAAAGCAGACTATATTAACTCTACTATAGTTAATTAGCTAAACCTAAAATAAAAAGATAAAAAGTAACTTTATACAGTATATAATCTTAAAGGCAATCTATTTAAGTATAATAATAAATAGATAATCTATAAGGTTAATTACCTTAAGGTTTTTATTAACAGTAAGAATTAAAGAGTTATATTTAATATTATATCTATAAGATATTATAATATTATTTTAAGCTATCTATAGCTAAGGAAATATAACTTATAATTAAACTAGAAAACTAGCTAAATATATATTAATTTTAATAATATTCTTTTTAGTAATAATAAAAGCAACTTAAATAAAAATAAAAGATCTTTAATTTTAACTTCTAAAGATAGTAAGAGTAAGAATTAGTATAAGAATATAATAGATACCTTATTACCTCTAAAAGGAATATAATACAAATATTAAAAAATATAAAAAAAATATAACTTTAAAGAATAATTAGACGCCTTTAATAACAGTTTATATAAATAAATAAAAACCTTAAGAATTATAAGAAAATACCTAAAGAAAAACAACTTAAGAATATACTAATATAGTATTAAATTTATAAAAGACTCTTTATAAAAGAGCTTAAAATAGAACTATTTAAATTTAGTTAATAAAATTATAAAATTATACTAAAAGATAGAATAATACTTATATTCCATAAAATCTTTAGCCTTAATAAAATATAACTTAATATACTAAAAAAGTATATTAAAGATATACTATAGAAAGAATATATTAGAATCTCTAAGTTATTAGCTAGATATTTAGTTATATTTATTTCTAAAAAGAATAGTAAACTCTAACTTATTATAAACTATAGATAATTAAATAATATTATACTTAAAGATTAAACTCTATTACCTCTTATTATAGAGCTTAAAAACTAACTCTATAGTAAAAGAATATTTATAATACTAAATCTAAAGGGAGTATATAATTTTATTTATATTAAGAAAGAATACAAATAGAAAACTGCCTTTTAAACTAAATTCAGACTTTATAAATATCTTATTATACTCTTTAGAATTATAAATATATTAGTAATATTTTAATAAATAATTAATAATATACTATATAAGTATCTAAATATATTTATTATATACTACTTAAATAATATCTTAATTTTCTCTAAGTTAAAAAAAGAATATATAGAATATATCTATAAAATATTATAGATACTTTAAAATACTAACTTATTAGTTAAACTAAAGAAGAGTAACTTCTACACTCTAAAGGTAGAGTTTCTTAAATATATTATTTTCTATAATATAAAATTAAAATAAATTTAAAGAAAATTGCTACAGTTAGTAAATAGCTAAAACTAATAAATATTAAGAAAGTATAATTATTTCTTAAATTTACTAACTACTACTAAAGATTTATTAAGAACTTTAATAGCTATATTATACTACTTATAGAACTTACTAAAAAAGAAGTAAAATTTTAATAGAATATTACTATAGAAAAAGTATTTAATACTATTAAAAATATTATCTTAAGTAAGTTAGTACTAGTAATCTTTAACTTTAAATAAAAAATTAAACTTAAAATAAACTTATTAGACTTTATATAAAGCACTTAAATTAGTTAAAGAGATAATAATAGACTATTACACTCTATTGCCTTTTTCTCTTATAAAATATACAGTATTAAACTTAATTACTCTATCTATAATAAAGAATTCCTTGTAATTATTAACTTATTTAAGGAATTTTAATATTACTTTTTAGAAAGTAAGTATAAAATTAAAATCTATACTAACTATAAAAATATCTTATATTTTATAACTATATAAGAACTTAGTAGATAATAACTATAATATGCTAAATATCTCTTAGAATTTAACTATATAATTATCTATAGAAAAAAATCAGAAAATAGATAAATTAATACTATTAGTTAATAAGCTAACTTTAATACTAGTAAATCCAAAATAAATAAATAGATTCTTAACTTTAATACTAAAGGATATCTTAAGTAGAACTATATTATAAGTATATAAAAAACACAACTTTAACTTAAATATTTAAGCTTAATTTATAGAGATAGCTCTATATAAAACTTTATAGACTAAACTTATAGATATACTGAAGAAGTTAGATATTAAAATAAATATATTATTATCCCCTACTACTACTAATATTAAATAGTATAAAACTTATATAAAAAAGAGCTATATAATAGAAGTATTAATATACTATATTAGCTTATTGCTAAAATATACAATATATATAGCCTTTAGAATACACTTTAATATACAATTAATAATTGCCTAAAATATTCAGAAAAAACTAAAAAGAAAACCCTAGAAAATACCTATATTACTATAAGTAATAATAAACTCTATAACTAAATTCAGTAATATAATAACAAGCTACCCCTAAATAAAAAAAAACAGATAAACTGTAAGTTTCTAGAGAATTACAGTACTAAATTATATAAAAAATGTATAAATACCTATTATATAGATATTAAAGAGTTAATAAAACCCTTAAATAAGTTAGAATAATATATTAATTTCCTAAGATAAAAGCAGTAGTAAAAAGAATTACTAAGTAATGTCTATTATATAATAAAACTAAAACTTAATACTATAAACTATATAGAAAAACTGCAGCCTCTATTAGTTATTAACTTTAAAACTTAATTACTAAAGATTTTATTATAAAACTATTTCTATTAGAAGATTCTATAAACTAGAGTTATATATAATAGTATTCTTATTATTATAGACTAACTTATAAAGTTTTCCTATTTTATCCTCTATTAGAAATTAATAGATATAGAGCAGTTTACTTATATTTTCTTATAAAACATTATTAGTATTTATAGACTTCTAATAGAAATTCTTTCTAATTAAGAACTACTATTTACTTTTAAATTTTAGTAAAACTTAATAGACTATATAGAACTAAACTACTAACTTACTATAGTATTTTAAGTATAAGTTAATAGATAAATAGAGTAAATAAACTAAATACTAAAATAATACCTTTAATACTATATTAACTATAAATAAAATAAGTAGGCTAAAAAAGCTTCTAACTGTATAGCTAAACTATAATATATTAGTATATAAAAATATAAAACTCACTTTAATATATACTAACTTTAGATTTACCTTTAATACCTACTAAATAAGCTAAAATAGATTAATTATTCCTAAAGCTATTCTTATAATAGAAAAACTAAAAGATTTATATAAAGAAATAAAGACTGAATTTAAATTTATTAAAAACTAAATAAAAAAATACTATAACCTAAAAAAAAATAAAAAGACTATTCTTTTAAAAGGAAGATATAGTTCTTTTTATAATAAAATTTTTTAAAATAAAATAATAAAAAATAAAAAACTAAACTATAAATATATTAGATTCTATAAAATTCTTAAAAAGATCTTAAAAAATAACTATTAGTTAGATTTATTATAAAAGTCAGACTTTATTCTATCTTCTATATCTTACTTCTTAAGAGTATAAAAGAAAATATTATAGTTAAATTTAGTAATAAATATAATATAGAGGTTAAAAGCCTTAAAAAATATAAAATAGAGAGAATTCTTAATAAATAAAGTATTAACAACTAAACTAAATATCTTATTAAGTAGAAAAACTACCTAAAAAGTAATAACTAGTAGAAACTAGCTAAAAATATTATCTATATATAATACCTTCTAAAGAACTTTCACTAAAAACACTAAAAAAAGGTAAAAATAACTTGTTAAAATTAATAGAATACTAGTTAATAATATCAGTATATATTAATAACTAAATATTAATAGTAGCCTTTAATTCTGCCTGTTTTAAAGCTTCTAACTCCTCTAATAACTTTAAACTATAATAAGTTATTTTATATCTATAGATAACTAAAGATTAATATTAGCAGTAAGTATACTTTAGAAGGTTTAGAAATTAATTAAACTTAGTTTAAACAGCCTAAAGAGCAGTTTACTTTTTAAAAAACTCCTTTTCTAACTCTAACTTCTTATTATTAAGATATTTTACTTTAGAGATAACTTAAGTTACTATATTTATTTTAATAAGAAAATAATAAATACCAGAATTAAAAAACTTATATAAGTAAAAAAGAATATTAGTTCTATTATAAAAGTAATTCTTATTAGTATAAAAACTATACTTCTTAAAGCTATTATTTAATATCTTATATATATACCTATAGGTAATATAATAAGAATAAGATATTATTTTAAAGTTAAACTCCTTAATAGTAGCAGCTAGAATTAGTAAGTTTATAGTAGAAACTAAAATCTTAAAACCTTCTATAGAAGTAGCTATAATTAGTTTGCTTACTGTAATTTTAAGAATAGTATAGAATTTTAAAAGATACTTTAAGATTTAACTGAATACCTTAATATATTAAAATAATTAAGAAAGTAAGTTAGAGATATATTAATATATATATAAGAAAAGATCTTAAAGATAGCTATAGAATATAACTAATAGAAGGGGAAATATTATATTACAGCTTAAATTAAGACTAAATAGTTATAACTGGCAGAACTATAATATACTTACTTTTTTACTTAATATAGATTCTAAACTTACTCTATATAAATAAGCTAGAGTATCTAACTTATTTACCTCTAATAAGCTATAAAATTAAACTTATTCTTATTTAGTAAGTCTATATAAATACTATTAGTATATAGATACTTATTTAGTACTTTTATAGATAGATAGTCTTACTAGCTATTAATATACTTAGTTATATTAAATTTACTATTCTACTATTATTAAACTGTAACTTATATTACTTATTATAATATTCTAATTTACTTAATTATAAACTATATACCTTAAATTTACTTTAAACTTTTAGGTTAGATCTAACTGTTATATCTAATTAGACTGTTTTAAGATATCTCTAAAATATTTTAGGATTTCTCTAAAATATATTAAATAGAAGAGCTTTTAAAAACTTTTAAATAATTCCTTAGGACTTCTCTAAAGAAAGATAAAAAGAAAGAAAATCTTTAGATAGTTAGAAAGAAAGTATACTTATTTTAATCTATATTTTACAATTTAAAAGATTTATTTTTAAAAGAGATTATATTATTTCTAAAAGGTTAATATACTAAATCTAAAAGGTTAATAACTTTATATATTAGTATTAAATAGAAACTATTTCTAAAAGGGAGTTTTTATTATTTTTAATTTCTTTTCTATTATAAAATTAGTTTTTATAATAATTAGTAAATAAATAGGAAATTAAATTCTAAACTACTTTTAAATAATTACTATATAATTATTTCCTATAGTAATATATAGAGGATATTAAGTTTTAAATATTAAATATTAAATTCCTTTTTAACTAGATACTTTTAATACTTTTTAATAATAATTAATAAGTACTATAAGAGTATTTCCCTTTAAAAGTATAAATAGCTCTTTAGTAAGAAGCTAGTAATTAGTATAAGAAATATAATATTCTTAACAGCTTTATTAAATACAGCTTAATCTGTCTATTTATTAAAAAGCTTAAGTTTAATAATACTACTTATAACTATAATATTTCCTCTATATTAAATAAAATAATATTCCTAAAGTACTTTTTAGTCTTAAAATATAGTAAACTAACTTATACTATAAAAAGTAAAAAGATAACTCTATTAGTATACCTTTAGAATTATTTAATTAAATAGTAATACAGTATAAATCTTCTAGCAGAAAATATTAAAATTAATTCCTAAAGAGTTCTTTTTAATTACCTTTACTCTATAAGATTCTATTATCTCTCCTATTAATATATAGAAGCCTATAATATATCTTATTAGATCTTATTAGAAAATCTATAGAATTAGACCTCTTAATTACTAAATAGCTTAAGAAATTTTTATTTTAGGTATTAACTAGCTTAAATTAGGCTATATTGGACTTTTTTAAGATTTTAAAAATAATTTCTAATACTCTAAAGTCTATAATTAAGTTTAGAATAAACTATTCACTCTAATTAATCCCTAGATTAAATCTAACTAATAGCTTAAAGTATTAAAATAAAATAGAAGACTATAGTGAACTTTACCTTAAGCTATTAATATCTTTTATATTTACTTTTAGCTAAAAGTAAATTTACTAACTTACTTCTTTTAGAGTTTTAATTATTAATAACTTTACTGCTGTTTTTATTTTTAAAATAAGTATTACTATACCTATTTCTATTAGAATAACTACTAAAGAATTTAATACCTAAAGTAAATTTCTTTTCTATAATAAGTAAATAATTATAGACTTTAGCTAATATATTTATTTAAGCTATATAAGAATAAAAAGGTAAAAAAGTAAGATTCTATATAGAAAATATAGGGAAATTTCAATTTATATTAATATATAATAATATTTTTAACTAGTCTAAAGAGAATAGAAAAATAACTATTTAAAAAAGCTATTTAAGCTTTATAAATACTTTTTAATAGTATACTATTTAAAGAGATTAATATTATACTATACTATCTATATAGATATTTATACTATTAATAGATAATACCTTTAGCTAGTATACTAGCAATATTAATATAAGAATTTAAAAGAACTTTTAGAATTTTAAGTTTAATTTTAATTTATAAATTAATATACTTTAAGAATATTTTAGAATATAACTGGAAATTATATATTAAAGCTTTTAAAAAGAAGAAATTTACAGATTAAAATATTTATAACTAGAAGAACTTTATTAAATAGATATTTTATATAAAATAAAAAACAGTACTAACTGAATTTATAGATATTTTAATTTTAAATATAATCTACTAAAAGTTAAATATATACTTTAGAGAAAAGGTATCTTACTTTAAGTTTAATATACTTTTTAAATAATAGATAAATAAGTATACTTACCTAATATTAAACTTCTATATTTAGGTTATATATAGCAGCTAGAAGTATTTAGTCTATAAAAATAGCTATACTGCTAAAAGTGCCTATTATAATAATTATATAAAATTAATAAGAATCTATTTAACTTTTAGTTAACTAAAATAGAAGTTTTAAAGATATATAGCAGAAGAAGTTTTATAGTAATAAAAACTATATTCTACCTTTAGAGAATTATAGCTTTATAACTAAAAGCTAAATAGATTAAAAGTATACTTTTAAACTTTAAGAAAAGTTAGTACTATAGACTCTTAAAATAGATATTTTAACTTTATAACTACAGATTAAAACCCAGCTAATATCTTAAAACCTACTAGTAACCTACTATCTTTTTAGGTATAGAAATTACTATTCTACTTATTATAATATAGTAGAAAAGGATTTTCTTTATAAGATAATTAATCTAACTAAATACACTACTTACTAAAAAAGATTATAGTAAATAAGTATAATAAATACTATTTCTTATAGAAAAATACTATATAACTATTAGAGTTTAATAAAAATACTTATATAATAAAAAAAGAAAAACTTAATAATAAAGTAAATAATAAAAATAAACTATCTAACTCTAAAGAAAATAATAGTAATTAAGATAACTCTTTTAATAATATATATAGTTTTATTTAAAGTATTAGTATTTATAAAAAGAAGCTAGAAAAAGTTTACTTTATTTATAATTTAATATAAAAGGTATTTATAAAATTACCTTTTAAATAATATAAAAAGATTCTAAAGTAAGTTATTAATATTATTAAATACCTATTAATAAAGATTATATTTAATTCTAACTAGCTAGCAGTTTATATTTATATATAGATATAAATTACAGCTAAACTAAATAGAAAATACTGCTAAAAAATCTGTATTAATATAGAGGCTATATAAATAGTAATTAGCCTGAAAATATTATAGTTCTTTATAAATATAATTATAGATATTAATACTATAGTATAGCTAGATAGTATTAAATTAGAATAAGTTTTAAAATAGACTATATTTATAATATTTCTTCTAGAGATATTTAATAGTAAAGTAGTTATTATTAAAGTTTATACTAATAGTTAGATAGTATTTAAACTTAATATTAAAATTCTATTAGACTAAGAATTTTCAGTTTCTTATAGTATAAATATTATAAACTCTATTTAAAAGATTATAATTAAATCCATTAAGAAAGTATAGTTATTAATAGTAATTTATAAAAAAAAGTCTAAATATATTTCAGTCTGACTTATAGATTTAATAGTAATTTTATTAAGAAGTAAAATAGAAGTATAAATAGAAATACTAAAGAAAGTAGCTAGCTATAGCTTACTTTTATTACTATAAGCTCTAAAAGTTATAGAGGCTATTACTATCTAATTAAAAATAGTATTTATAGTTAATAACATCTAAAAGCTAATATCTATAGTAAAAGAAAAATAAATAGAAGTTCTTTAACTAATTATATTTAATATAACTCTTAAAGAAATTAACTGAACTTAAGTATTAAATTAATTAGATAATATAGCTTTAATTAGTAAGAAAATATACTAAATATCTACTAAATCATTAGTTTTAAAAACTACTTAAAATAAAGAGAATAATAATTAGAACTTCTTACTAAAGTACTAAAAGATAGATATTAATTTTAATATTAAGTTAGAAATATTACACTTTAAATAAAAGTAAAAATAAATACTATTTAATTTAGTATATCTATATATAATAATAGAATAGTATATATTAAAACTCTAGAAAAACTTATATAAGATTTTCTAGATATTTAAGTAAATAGTAAAAAAATTCTAATTAAAAAAGCATAAAAAATAAAGATACTTCTAATTAATATATAGTATAAAAAGAAACTCAGTTTATAATTATATCTATTTAGCCTTAAAAGTTAAAAGTTTCTTAATAAAGTTTTTAATACTCTATATATTTAGAGATATATAATTTAAATAGAGAATTTAATACTTTTTACTAACTTAGTATTTATAGTTTAATAGAAGGTTAAAGAAAAAGAGAAGAAATAAATAATAGTTAATCTATAAAACTTAAATAATATTATTCTGCTAGATATCTATTTAATACCTCTTTAAAAACATATTATAGCTAGACTATACAGAAAGAAGTAAATAGTAGTAATTAATATTAAAAGCTTTTTCTACTAGTTTTTAATATAGTAAGAATACTGTAATTACTTTACTATAATTAGCTATTAAAAAATAGAATAATTATAAGTAGTATTAATAGGTTTTTTAAAACTTACTAACTTATATATAGAGGTTTATAAATTAAATTCTGTAATTATACTCTAAGTCTACTTAAGTTTTTATTAATAATATTATAATAGCTATTAATATAGATAAAGAGTTTTTAATAAACTTTTAGAATATCTTTTAACTTTTCTATAACTATAATATTACTCTCTTATTAGAGAAAGTATTTATTAAATTCTACTTAATATAATTATTAGAATTTTAAGTTAATAGAATTAATCTTAAAAATACTAAAAAATAAATAGCTACTTTAAGAAATTTAAAGTTTCTTAAAATACTCTAGCAGCTTAAAAAGTAAAATTAAAATAGTAGAATAACTTTAGTATTTAATTAAATATTTTACTAAAAGAATAGTATCTCTATAGAAATAGAAAATAGAAATATTAGCTAAGGTAAAAGTAAAAGAAAAGTTAGAAAATAGACTAAAGCAGACTGCTTATACTAGTAAAACTAAATTCACTTTAATTAAAGAGAAACTTAAGTATTTTATAGATATTAACTCTTTTCTTATTAAAGTAAGTATACTATACTATTTTAATTTAAATTAAAGACTATTTATATAACTAAATAGATCTAAAGAATAGAAAATAGATAAAATATTATTTTACTTAAACTTTAAGTACATTTAAAACTAAAAAAGTATTATTCTGCTAATAGTAGTTTAGTTAATTTTATATATTTAAATTGCACTTTATAAGATATAGAAATCTAATACTAACTTATAGAATTAAAAATAGCTAGCTTAATTTAAATATACTAAAAGATACAGACTATACTGCACTCTACTAAAGAAAAGCTAGTATAAGTATTTATTAACTATACTGCTATAGTATTAATTCTATATATAAAATTAGCTTTTATAGATAATAAGAAAGCTAATAAAAAACTAATAATTACAGCTTAATATACTAGCTAGTTCCCTCTAAAAGTTAAATATATTTTAGGGAAATTTAAATATTATATTAAATATCTTATTCTAACTTTAAAAAATAAATCTTAAAGTAAATTCAGTTAATATAGGTAAACTTAACTAACTGTAAGAAGAAAAATAAAAATAAATTTACTATTTTAATAAAATACTAAAGGAATAAACTTACTACTTTACTAAAGTATTAATAAACTTAAACTTTTTAATAGAAATTAAAATAAGTTACTATAAAATAATAATAATAAATAATTCTTAAGTAATTTAAAAATTGCAATAAAAAGATAAAATTACTATTTATATAGATTAAAAAGTTACTATATATAACTAAAATAAATAGATATAAATAGCTATATATCTCTTATAAAATAGCTAAATATCTTATTATAGAAACTTACCTCTATAAATACTATAAAGAAGAAGTATAAATATAGTATAAATTCTTATTAAGCTTTATAATCTATAAGCTTTAAAAGAGAATTTATAAGTATTTAATAGTATATAATACTTACTATTAAAACCTATTTAATTAAGAAAAAATACTAAAAGAATTAGTCTTTATTATTACTTTCTTACTACTATTTTATACTATTATAATAAACTTTATAGTAGGATTACTAGTAGTTTCTACTAATAGAGAATTATAGAAAAACTCTAACTAGCTGTATTTTAAACTGTTTGCTTATAGTTATCTATAAGTTCTTTAAAAATATATATATTAATACTGGGTAATATTTAGTATACTGCTTAAAATTAAACTTAAGTACTGTATATTAAGTTTCTAAAGTATAACTAAAAAATACTAAAAGAAATTATCTCTAATTAAAACTCTAAATTTCTTAAGGATTTTTTAAAAGGAAATATAAAAAGCCTTTAGAATTAGTCTATTTAGATTTATAGTATAATATCTCTAAATAGATAGATCTTTAGAATATTATAACTAAATAGTAGAAATTACCTTAAGATATTTTATTAGTAACTATTTAAATAAACTATAGATATATACTCTAATTTTCTCTATTATTTACACTTAATAATTTATATATATCTATAATTAAATAAGTATCTAATAAGCTAGTAATAAATATATAAATAGATAATAGAATATATTATCTTAGGGAAGAAAGTAATATATTTTAATAAAAATATACTTTAAGAAGAAGTTTAACTTTTTATTATATAGATATAAATTAATATAAAAAGAAGATATAATATTAGCTACTAACTAATAGAGTATAAACTAAAAAACTAAATATAGCTATAGCTTAAAAAAGAGTACTTAATAGTAAAAGATTATATTATAAAGCTAAAAGAGTAATATATCAGTCTATATAAAATTGCTAAAAAAATTAGACACTTAATATATAAATTAAAAATAGCTAATAATCTTAAGATCTATTTAGTAGTTTTTAATAGTCTATTTTAAACTTACTAAAGAATTAAAAATAAAGTTAAAACTAATAGATATTAAAGAGATAAAACTTAAATAATAGTATAATAAGTATTAATATTGGAAAGTTAATAAGATAATTAGATATTAGAAGTATAAATAGAGAAAATAAAAGATAACTAAATATCTAGTTATTTAAAAGAAATACTTTAATAACTATAATATCTAGTTAGAAGAAAATACTATAGATACTAATAATAAAATTATAAAGTTCTACTAAAAATAGATTAATATAGAGTTATTAAAAGCTGCTTTTTAATAAGATATAAAAAAGTCTATAAATATTTTAACTACTATAAGAGGAAGTTTTAAAAAATAGCTTAAAAAGAAAGTATTAAAGAAACTAATATTAAGTATTAATAAAGAGATAGTACTAATATTAAAATTAATTTAGAAGGTAATAAAGTAATAGTTAGATTAATTTAAAAAGATACTAAAGAAATTAATATTAAGTATTAATAAAGAGATTATATTAATATTAAAATTAAGTTAGAAGGTAATAAAGTAAAAGCTAAATTAACTTAAAAAGAAACTATAGATAATAATATCTTAATAGCTAATATCTTAATAACTACTATTATTTAATAACTAAAGTAAGAATAAAAACAGCCTAAAAAGTACTTTAAACTAAAAGATAAAAAAAAAACTATTAGAAATAAAAAAAGAATAATAGAAAACTAACTTACTATAAAGATTATAAATTTCTTTATAAACTTATTAAAACTATAATATAAGAATAATAGTCTATATAGTATTTAATTTTTTTTCTCTTTATATTTTCTATTACTTTTTAAACTGTATATTATAGCTTACTATCTTCTTTAAAGCTACTTATAGCAGCTTACTATTATTTATATCTATAAAACTCTATTTTAAACTTAAGTTATTAATAATAATATAACTATTATAGCTTATAAAAGCATTTAGAATATATACTTCTAATTATATAGAAAGAATTCTTATAGCTATAATTATATCTTATAAAAGTATTTAAAGCTTATATTCTAATTATATAGAAAGAGCTCTTATAGCTATTATATCTATAAATATAAAGTTAGTTAAATTTATAAATATAATTTTAATTTATACTATTAGAACTTTTATAAAAAGGCTAATATTAGTAAGTAAAGTATTTAAAAAAACTATAGGAAATCTTAAGAAAGTATATATTAAAACTTCTAAAGATATTAATAAAATTACAGCTAATTACTACTATAGTAATATAATCCTACTAAAATAAATAACTTTATATTATTTATATATAACTCTATAGAAATTCTCTTTTTTTTACTTTTATCTTATATTACTTTAGTTATTAAGTATATTTCTTACTTTTTTAATACTTACTATAGTAAGTAAAATACTAAAAGAATATATCTAACTAAGGATTATTTTTAGTTCTTTTAAATATTAATACTTACTTTTTATATAATAAGAGCTTTTAATAAGATTTTACTATTCTTCTTATTAAAAATAACTTATATTTAGACTATATTAGCTACTATTATAAGCTTAAACTCTATAAAAATAAAAAACTTCTTATAGTTATAGCTAAAGCTTATTACTTCTACTAGTAGAAGTATACTAACTAAAAAGTATATTTATTTTATTATACTTAAGTAGAAAATAAAAAATAAAATTCTAATTAAGAATTTATTAAACTTTTAAGTAATTAAACTTTTTATTACTATTTTTATCTAACTAATTAATAAAATTCTAATAGTAAAATCTCAATTATCTATTTAACTAAATTTAAAAAACTCCTTCTATTAATATTTTATTAAAATTAAAATTATATCTATATACTGCTTTTAACTATTTACTTTATATAATACTAATTAGTAAGCATTATAATTAATAACTTTAAAAATAAAACTATAGCTTTAACTTAATCTATATATAATTCTTATAGTTAATTTATTAGTAGGCTATTTAAAGTTTTAATATATATAGACAGTTTTTAAGCCTCTAATAAAAAATTATTATTTAGGTATTTATATTAAAAGTATAAAGCTTTATTCTACTTTTATAAAACTCTTAGAATAATAATATATATAGCTAAAACTAATAAAGAATTTTAAGCTATTTAAAAAAAAGATAAAATAATTCTTAACTTAATTAGCAGTATTATAAAAGTCTAAAAGTTTATAATCTCTATATATAAATAATTTCCTAAGAATATATAGACTATTACTTTATAACTTAAAATCTATTTATATAGTACTTTTTTAGTAGCTATCTATAATAATACTACTATTTCTTTTAGCCTTCTCTATTTAAGTAGTATCTAGCTATTATAAACTAGTAAAAATCTATTTATTACTTTAAAAACTAAGTATATATATAAATCTCTTAAAATACTTTTAATAATAATTAGTTACAGCCTTATATATTAAATTTTTATCTTTATTAACTAAACTGAAAATCTCTATATTAATATTAATATATCTAATTATTATTTATATAAACCTTAAGATTAATAGTAATAAGAAAAAAAACAGTATATAGTTATAGCTAGAAGAGAGTATATATTATTTTCTAACTAAAACTATACTTAAAACTTTACTGATTTTTATTTAGCCCTTTAAAATTAAATATATCCTTAGGTTTTCTTAGAGTAAATAGCTCTTTTTATTAGTATTTTCTATAGATTTATTATTAAAATAGATACACTAATAGTAATTTCTAATATTTTCTTTAATTTTATTTATACTTTTACTATTAATATTACTAAAAACTCTATCTTTTTAAACTTTACTCTTCTAAAAGTCTATCTTTAGATAGTATTAAAAATACTTAGTAAAGCTAAATAAAGTACTTAAGTTTACTTTCTAACTGAAATTAACTATACTAATTACTATCTTACTGCTTACAGTTTTAAGAAACTTATTGCAGTTTATTACACTTTAAGAAATAAGCTTAATTTACTGAAATTAATTTCTATAACTAGAAATAACTCTACTAATATTATAGTATAAGAAATTATATATAAAAAATAGCTGGAAACTTTACTTAAAACTAATAGAGTATTAACCTTTAGAATAAAGATATATAAAGTTATATACTAATTTAATCTAACTTAATTATAACTTTAATATATATAGATATAGAAAGAAATAGAGAGATTTAGCTAAATAGCTAAAAAGAATAATAAAAGATACTAAAGGCTAATAGTAATAGTCTATTAAAAAGACCAGAATAATAATTTATATTTTATATATAAAAGTTTTTTATTTTTTAATTATCTATAGAAAAAACTATATTATTTATACTCTTTTTTATAAATATTATTATAGTAAATTCTCTAACTTTATTAATACTATTTTCTTTATATATACTATAGATTGCCTATTTATAACTGTACTTATATTTCTCTATTATTTAAGTTAAAAAAGTACTAAAAGTAGTATTTTTTCTTTTCTTTTAGAGGTAATTATTATAGATTTCCTTAAAAAGATCTATTAGAAAGTCTTTAGAATATTATCTATATATTTTCCAGTAGTAAGCTTAGGAAATATAGAGTAAGATATATTTAAACTTCTTAGGATATTTTAAATAGTACCTATTAGACTGTTTTAAGATATCTCTAAGATATTTTAGGATTTCTTTAAGATATATTAAATAGAAGAGATTCTAAAGACTTCTAAATAATTTCTTAGAACTTTTCTAAGAAAAGATAAAAGGGAAGAAAATCTCTAGATAGTTAAAAAGAAAGTATACTTATTTTAATTTATATTTTATAATCTAAAAAATCTATCTCTAAAAAAGATTTTATTATTTCTAAAAAGTTAATATACTAAATCTAAAAGATTAGTAATTTTATATATTAGTATTAAGTAGAAACTATTTCTAAAAGAGAGTCTCTATTACTTTTACTTTCTTTTCTATTATAGAATTAGTTTTTATAATATAAAAGTTACTAACCTTTTAAATTTAATATATTTACCTTTTAAAAATAATAAAAGCTCTTTTAAAAATAGATTTTTTAAATTATAAAATATAAATCTAAAAAATATATTCTCTTTCTAACTATTTAGAGACTTTCTTTCTTTTTATCTTTTCTTAGGGAAATTCTAAGGAATTATTTAGAAGTTCTTAAATCTCCTTTACTTAATATATCTTAGGGAAATCCTAAGTTAGTCTAATAGGTACTATTAAGAATATCTTAAGGAGTCTAAATATATTTTATTCTGTATTTCCTAAGCTTACTGCTAGGAAATATACAGGTAATATTTTAGAGACTTTCTAATAGATATTTTTAGGGAAATCTGTAATAATATATCTTTATATTTCTTTTTTCTATTTATTAAATTCTTATAGCAGCTTAAAGATACTATTAATTAAAAAGATATTTAAAAACTATATTATATTAATATATTATCCTACTATAACTTTTAAATTTATTAGTAAAAATAGCTATTAATATAAACTATATCTATTTATAAAATAAAAGCTAAAAAATAATAAGAAAATAGAAAAGTAATAATTTAACTATTATTTAAAAGAATAAAATATAGAAAGTAATAAATTTACTACTTTTTAATCTCTCTAAAGAAAAAGAAAAAATAGATATTAATAAGAGCTATTATAATAACTTTAATATAATAAGTATAATATAATAAAGTGTAAGGATATACGCTAGCCTGAGGGCTTGCCGAGGGCTCGCCGCGCTTCAGCGCGGGGCCTCCCTTATAACCTGTTGTGCGGCACGATTGAGTAATGTGGTTTACTTGAATTGTTTGATCTTTTTGGCCTAACGGCTGGGACGATCTATATTGCAAGGTTGGGCATGCCGCCCCAACCCTTACATAAAGATAGAATCTTAATTAGAAAAAGAAAAAAGTATATTATTTTAATTTCTTAAGTAGACTAAATACCTTACGTAAGGCTATAATAAGCTAGCTACTAGCCTTTACTATCTTAAAACTTTAGGTAGACTGTTAGCTTTATTATAATATCTTCTAGCCTAACTAATTTCTTATTTAGAATCTTCAGAAAGAAAATAAAGAAGTTAGAAGCTAGTCTTACTAATAGAATAAGCCAAGCTAATCTCTAATTTAATTATGTATGTATTAATTTAGAGGTTCTGTAGCTTTTTTTATTAAGACTCTATTCCGCGACTTAGTTCCGTCTGCATCCCTACCTTAAGACACTACCAATCTCTATCTACATAAGGGTGACTGTATATAAAGATGCTATCAAGTCCCCCTTCTACAGGCCCTGGGAATTATTCCAGTCCACTATTTGCTGTATAATCACCCCTTTCACTATACTTGCAGTGGGCTTTCCCTTCAATCAGCTAGCAAGCTCTCAATAGAGTAAGTAGTATTTGACATATTGCCTGAGGACAAGAGATCCATTTGCATCGCTTATGAATCTCAATTATATTGGGATAACCCTTAACTACTAGATCGTTAGCGAGCCAACAAGCAGTTAGGCTGGGCTGGAGAATAACCTACAAAGTAGCTCCCGAGCTATCGGAGCATACTGCCCGCCCTGACACAGCTACGCATTGACCTTGACCGTTGCTGAGCAGTACAGTCCCGTTTTCAAGACCGGGATCCACGCTTGTTCCAGCAAGGTTGATCAGTGCCTGCCGGTCGGAATTCCCCCCCCTGCCTGTTTCCCCCTCTCTGAGGGAGAGCAGTTGTTGAGCAGGCCATGGCTGTAAGACTGAGAATCGTGATAAAGAACTTCATGGTCAGAGATTGAGATGTCTTAAATATTGAATCCAGCCTGCTGGAAGAATTGAAGGGGGAGTTTTGTGAAGTTGTTTTGGAATGACTTGATATGATGTTCAGGTTGTGGTGGGTTGAGTCTGCAATGCGAGCCGCTCCTTTTATCAACGACCAAAGAGGATTTCGCCGCTCCATATATACAGCCATTGGCCGGCCGGTTTGAGTAGTTACATCTGAAGTTTGACACGTCTCAAGACTTCGTCTCAGTTGCACAATATAATCTTGCATTCTATTCGCTTGCGGCGATCAGACGTCGCAGCCGTCTCAATACAAGGTCTACAGCCCCAGCATGTTTCGCAGGGGGTGGGCACTTGGCACTGAGCAATTAAGCGCAGGCTGTAATGCTTCTTTGCCCACCGAGTCACCCGGATCGCCCATTGCCGCTCCCTCCAGGAAGGTATAAAGCGACGGGGCGTGGTTAGCGATGGGTAAGCCTGCGATGCGATCAAGCTCGGGAGGTATACCACGATCTCCAAATTCCCGACACTGGTGTGGACATCTACGGAAAACTGCGACGCATTAGAACGACGCCCCCTGACTCTGTTTTACCATATGTCCAAACCTGGATTCTGTACTGGATTAGATGGAGGGATAATGGTCAATTCAATGAGGTTTCTTTATCATATTCTGGGCCCTCCTAGTAAATGAACGCCCGCTTCATGAAAGTTTGTGTGGGACGAGGTAGGTTGATTTATCTCTTTGACTGCGGAAATGCTGGTGGGGCAGCCTGAAAATTCCCCGGGTTTGACAGGTACTGATCTGCCTATAGGCAGCTCAGATAGAGATGAGGTATCGTCTAACTGGATTGTGTACCGGTTCAAACCCGATTTGTTCCAGGCAGCCCCACCAGTATTTCCGCAGTCAAAAGATAGCCATCAGCTTGAATCTGATCAAGCTCACAATCCTTAAACTCTTCATCGATACGGAGATACAGTATGGAGATGCAGGTTACAGCCGGAATGACCAGTGGTGCACGAAACTCGGCCTTCTTGCGAGTCTGAACTGATGCATTAGTAACACAGGATGCATGACACCACAGTGGTAGGAATGGTTGCGAGGACGAGGTACCAGCTTTGCCGCTTAACTCACGCCATAGAAGACGTTTGCTTCAGTATGCAGCGCAGAGAGGGCCCCGGAGTTGATCATTATAAAGTCCGCCAATAAAGTACGGCGCGCAGGCCTTTACCTCGCTTCCAAGCTCTGTCGGGGCCACCTTGATGCGTGCAGCTAGCCGTATCCTAGGGATACCTGGCTTGCCAGGCATCTACTGAGCAGTTAGCCGTTATATAAGACAATCTGCTCAGCTTATCCATAAACATGACATCTTTGATTCTACACTTAACCTGACCCCCATGGTCCACAGGACCCACGCGTCACTCCTTCCCGGATTTCTAGAGGGTTCCCAGCAAGTAATCCTCGCCTGGCGGGTCCTCCGCCAATTCGCCGCCTTCCGAAGTGATCCCTGTTCGGAGCGCGAGCGGGACCGTTCCGACGCTACGGAAACCGAGACCGAGACCGAGACAAAATTCTGCTCGGTCATCCAGCAATTCAGGCTCTCTTGTTCACCGACAAACACGGCCTCAAACTCTATTAAAGTAAGTTAGGGGTTGGGGACTTTAACAGGGAAGGCGGAATCCAATCACCGCGAGTACCATTCGACACGACTCATAGGTTGTCCGAAGCCAAGACTCATAGTAGGCCACGCCATCATGAGTATTGAAGGAATCGATCAGTGGTACTCAGGGTGTAACTGTGTGACACGGCCTCTATCTGCGGAAGCCTCATCCTCTCTCGATGCTGGCACTATTACTCAGGGCATCGTGCCGGCTGCTTGAGCCGCGCTTGCTAGTAGATGCTTTATAGCTTGCTCTTCGTTGGCTCGCAGACAGAGAAGCAGGTTGTGCAGTTCATCGTTGCAGTTCATCGCTGCAGTTCCTAAACGCAAAAAAAGGCCACAATTTCGGGAAATGTCAAGATCGTGTGCCGGTTGAGGCGGTCCTCGGCATGCATGACAATTCAGCCACCAAGACCCAGCCAATGGTGAAGTGGCAGGCTATCAAGACTTTCGTAGACGACGTCACCACTTGCCCGGCTAGGAACGCGGCCGTTATCAAGCCATACTGGAGTGGAGTGAATGGGTCCGAGACGAGGTACATGTAGGTCCGGATCCTAGCACCCTGAATAGAACCTACTAGAACTACCGTATTAACTCGGTAAATTCGCCCTGAGTCCTTCCCCCCACACAGCGCGGGGTTTTCAGGCTAATGCTGCATAACTGGCAGTTATTCTGGAAATCGGGACGACCATAGCCAACCACAAGAGAAGTGATCTACAAAATCAGTGGGTTTTAGGTGGACTAGTGCCACATAAGCGAGAAGGATTCCGGGCGAACTTATCGAGTCGCTACGGTGCATTAATTTCTTCTTCTGGCAGTGCTCATATTTCGTTATCGAGGAGTTTCTCTCATCTGTATTTACTATGTTGCGTTGCTTCGGATAGAAAGAGGTCCCGTGCCCGGAGAGACGTTCCTCGTCACACAATCTGAGCAAGGGCAAAGCATCGGCGATGCGTCTGTTGTACAGTGTCGCGCCACCCCACATCCCCATGAACTCTTCAACCGTAGCTTTGTCATCGTCCCTTCGCGGCCCGGTCCCGCTGCCGATGCCGATCTAAGCTTGAAGCCGAGGAGGACGTCGCGGGCATGCCGTAGTCTATGCTCGCGCTATTCCAGAATTAGTAGACTCCGGAGTGGTTGAACTTGGTGACGCTTCAGATTTGAACGCGCAGCTTGCTGCTTATCGATATTCACTGGGCGGACAACCTCACTTGCCGAGCCGGTCCTGGCAGTAGGCAACTCGAGGATCAGCATCTCCCCCCGGCGACGGATTATGAAATGCGCTCTTCTAGCCGAGATAGGCACATCCTGGGGTTCGTATTGGGACCAAACTCTACGATTGAATAAGCATAGCCACGCTGGTAAAAAGGGCAGTCACTTGACTACTTGCCATAAGAATACGAGGTTGAAGTTCTGCACGAGCGAAAGGCTCGGGATTAATGCTAAGCATGTTTTTCGGGGACAAATGGTCGGTCAGGGGTTAGCACGATGAAATTTGGCTGAGGAATGGTTTGGCTCGAGGCAGAGCGCATGGACTGAAACGGCCGGGGGACCATGTAGGTAGGGGGTAAGACATTGAGGAATTGGAGGCGCGGCGGGCAGGGGCTTGGGTTCGTGAATGCCGACGGTGGGAGGGGGGACGGACGTACAAGGAAGCTCTCACGAGAGAGCCACGGTCGGGAGAAGCCGAAGGTGGCACGTTGACATGTTTTCTGTCGACACACTTTACTACCCTGCACAATAGCCGACTTGCTTCGGATTCAAAAATTCGTTGTCTCGGGACCCTCGGTCTTGGCGATGGAGGCTGTGCAATTGACGGGCAGACATAGAGCTTCACCTGAACTTTGAGCATCGGTACTCAAACCTTATCAGCACCGTAGCTAATAGCTAAATTGGACTGGTAGTAATTTTCTACTGCCCTTATGATTCGGACTCGCCGTATTCATGCGTCTTTTTAGTGAAACCTCGTAACTATAGAACTTTGTTTAATTAAGAACGGCACTGTAGTAAAGTTTCCCGGCAAGCTCGGTGCGGGGCTGTGTTAAAACAAAACAAACCGAAAAAAAGGCAGCTCAACGAGCATGGGGTATCTATGGATATATAGAAGCATCAAGTCGCAAGGCACATAAACCTACACCCATCAACTCTGAGTTCAAACTCTTCCTCGCTGTCTCATCATCAAATACTCACAGTGACCTACAACCTTCCTTCACACCATTATTATTCAAAATGCGCCTTTCATCTACCGTCCAAGCCGTCGCCCTATTCCTTGCGACAGGCCCTTCTATTGTCTCCGCTCAAGCCCTCCGACCAGGCAATGGATGTGTCTGTATGGTAAGTTGAACCGTTCGTGATTGCCAAGACCTTATCTCAAATGGGACAGGCACCTAGTGGGTCGAGGGACACGTCAAATGCGGCCCGAACAGAACGTTGTTGTAGAGACAACCAAGGTATGTTGACTTTGTGATATTAGCGAATTCGATTCTATCATACTGATAATCTGACCTGATGCACTCAGGAACTATGGTGAACACAGTGAACTTCTGGGATCGAGGCAACTTTTACTGTCACTTTCCGGATGTAAATGATGCTGCTGTATGGGACCAGGGTTGTTGCCGCAGATGGTACGGGGACGGTACGTATGGCTACTGCAACCGGGCAACCTAGGATGTCAATCAACTTGGATATATGGGGCACGGGTATGCATGCTGCAGATTCAACCATCCACTATTTCTTTGCCTGACCCTCTGTTATATACCTATTATAGGCTGGAGCCTGGAAATACAGTTACGATCAGCTCAGAAAATGAGGGTGGGTTTTCGTTATGTCGCGTGTGACAGTGAAATTTCAAGTGCCGTTCCAAATAGATATTTCAGCGTAGCAACGGTCAACCACAATAATAATAGTAGCAAAAATATAGCTACAGAATAGATAGAACTATAATTAATCCAACTTAGCAATTTATTTTTAATTGCAAATATTGCTGCGCATTTTATGCTCAATTAAAGTTGCAAATCGAAGTCAAAATGTAAGGATGGACTGTACATCCAGAGGATACTTATGAAATATCGTCGGCGCCCCTGTCAGATGCGAACCGACCCTTAGTCGCGATGACTAATGCCATCAAGTCTTCATGGCGACAGTATCCCTATTAAAAGTCATAAACCAATACGATGTGATTTTGGCGGCGACCGTATCCTTGCCAGCAAACATAAGCCAACAGGAGAGGCAAACCGGTCGCGGTTTGCGCAAAAGAGCCTTGAGGAACGAGTATGGATATGGCGGTTTTCACAAGGTGCTTTTATGGCTGATGGCCAAGAGCCTGCTAGTGCATGGGAGATCCTTTAGAAACCATGCCCAACATCAAGAAGGAAACGTTTGAAAGAAAGCGCGTCAAATACGTCGCAAATGCGTGTTTCAAAGGCCTACCCGAGAGCTTCGCGTCTCTAATACCTGCAGAGCCGCTCTTCTGTGCACGAAGCACCAACTTGTCCCAATAAAGCTGATTAGATACGAATTTAAACCACCATCCCGGCCTTGTCGATCATCCATTCAATCGCTGATGCTGGCTGGTCTGTCTGCTTGATCTCATTGAATTCAACGACCCATTGATGATGCAGCCGTCATGTGTGGAAAGGAGTGTCTGTTCCTTTGAAAACAGCCCCTGTGGCCGGGTTCCAATTGTATCCCTTAGCAATTAGGGCATCGAGGGAGACAACGTTCGTGTGGAAGGCAGGGATATAAGCTACCTTCAGCAGCTGGAACAGACCGTCTTTAATCTGAAGATGAACTCGTCCGTAGCCTAGGATTTCCATCTGGAAGCCGCCTGTGTAGATGACTTCAACTTCCCTAGAGGCCTGATATCCTAGAAACCTTGATAGGTTGTTGCAGATGTGGGTGTCTGACCCAGACTCTAGGATAAAGGAATCCTTCAACGGGTAGATTATTGAAGTCGAAAAGGATGATTGACCCGGCTGATAACCGGGCTGCAGTGTGGGCTGCTGTCCCGGCCGCTGACCGGGCTGCTGAGCCGTCTTCGGAGCCGTCTGCAGGTCGGGCTGCGAGACCGGCTGTTGTTGCTGTTGACCTCGGAAGAGGGAAAAGCGGGCAAATACAGATCCTCTGATTTCTCTGTCTTCAGAGGTCTCTGCCTTCTGGTCGGGCCTAGCTTCCTTCCTGTGTGGGCTCTCTCAATAGCCCTGCCAACCTGCTCCTTGATCTTGGGCTAATGAGCCGCTTGTTGATCTTGGCTTTGATGTCTTCCTTGGCCTTCCATCCGGTAGGTTGGATCCAGCTGATAAGGTAATAGCATTCCCAGTAGAAATGCCGTTTTCCGCACAGACAGACCGGCTTGGAGGGGCCTGTTTTTGTGGGTCTTAGTCCGGAGGGTCCGGAAGAGGCCCTGATCCACCGGATGTCTCAGAAGTCCCTTGAAAGCTAGAAAGGCTGCCCTTGCTAGCCTTCGACGGTATTGGGGTCTGTTTTTCAAACATATTGCTAATTTTGATGCCGTTAGGCATCTTCATCTTCCAGTTCTTGTCACCGCTGCGGGCGATATTTTCTATTATTTGCAGCTAAAATGTAACGGTCGTGTTCTCTAGACTGCCGTAGACGTGGTCTAGGGTAGGCAAGAGACGGGTTGCTGGTGGATAAACCGTAGGTTTATGTTAGCAGAGCGGTTAGGGCGTCAACTTACTGGTAAGTGTTACGTCTGGTAATGGTCAAGCACAGTGATGCGTAGCGAGTCAAGGTGATTGAGGTAACCAAGTTGTATTGATAGCTGAGTAGCTGCTCATGGTGAATGTGCACTACTCAGTCGACTATATACTAGGTGGATCACTTGGGCAGAGTCCGGATCACTGGTGATTCCTAGGAATCACTGGTGATCTTTAAGAATCACTGGTGATTCATGTGGGTCCCGCGGTGATCCATCGGTGGCCCTGTTCTTCCGTTCCGGAAAGGTGGGTCCACTCTGTAGGTCGCAGGTCGGTTGACCCAGGCCGTGACATAAAAGTTGGAAAAGGCCGGACTGATAGCACTAACAGCTTAAAGGAAATACCGGGTAGGTCTGATTCCTTAAGCATTTAGAAGGTCGATTTTCTTTACTTCTATTAGGACCTTCTGCTAGCTTATAACCTATTATGTTAATTTAGTTCTATTTGGGCTCTTTAGAACACTCTAAAAGCACTTTAAGATTTTATCTTTAAAATTTTTAGAATATTAGCTTAATTATATTATTTAGAAGAAATAGCTATTTAGTAATTTACTATCTCTTTATTAATAATAAATATACTATAGTTCTAGTTAATATTATTAACTAAATATATTTCTATAGTCTTTTTATTCTATATAGACTTATTTTTATTAAACTAAATAAATAGTAATAAGAACTTTTAATTACCTATTCACAACTTCTACAACATTAAGCTGACATTTACTATTACAGCCCCAAACTACCCCTAAAAACCGTTTCAACATCAAATTCGAACTCTATAGGCCTCCTTTAGACTAGGACCAATAGTGCATCAAGCCCGCAGCAAAGGCGCTGCAGTATTGCCAATAGCGATTAATTCTGGCCGCATTAGCCTCGAGCACAGCCAGCATAACCCCCTCGCGAATGCAAGCCAGTATATGATGCAGGCTAGCGCTGAACCCGCTGAGGAAGCAACTTATATGCCAGCCGACGACATTAAAAAGAAAGCATACGATACTATTGCTAGAATTATCCCTTCCAACCTCCTCGGACAGGTCTGGACTGTCGTCCAGGCCTATACCGACGCGCGCGAGATGCACACCCGCGCTGATACTGCGACCTCTACTGCGGAGGAGCGGATAACAGCAAAAATCACCGAAGCAGTTATAATAGCTATTATAACTGCCCTTACTGCAGCACCTGCTGCTGCAAGCAATTCGTCCTGACCCTCCTATATATCTATAGCTGCCTGAAGCCTAATCCTATTATATACTAGCTCTAGTGAGCAGTTGACCTGGAGTTAAGCTGAATGTAAAGTTACAGTCTGAATCTATAATATCCCTTTAGATATAAAGAGTAGAACCCTAAGGGATACTATAGTAGCTATAAATAGAGCCTGGGGCGATAATAATATTATTGCAGTAAGATATCTTCTGAGTAGAGATATAGTTTTAATATTCTTAATATTAGATAAAGTTAAAGCTATATATAATAATAATTAGATAGATATAGCCTTTAGTAAGAAGGCTATATTAGCCTACTTAATATTTAGAGTAATAGTAAAAAGAATCTAACTTATAGCTATACTGAATAATATAAATAAACTTATTACTAATATTAAATATATATAAATAATATTAAAATTATATAGATTAAAAAGACTAAAAGCTAACTTAAGCTTAATCTAAAAGTAAACTTAGTTCTATATATAGTCTTAATTTAAGATACTAACTGCCTATATAATAATAGATTACTACTTAATACTAAATTCTATAACTATAAGCTATTTAAAGAAGGCCTTTAGTCTATATAATACTTTTCCTACTTTAAATTTAGATATATTATCTAAATATATAAAGTAAATCTAACCTATAGATAATATAAAGGTATAGTATATAAGAACTACTCTACTAAAAAAAAAAATCCTATACTACTATATTCTTTATAAAGAAGATTATTTAGTATAGAGCTAATTCTACTCTATAGTAGAACTATATTAAAAAAGAGTAAAGTAAAAATACTTTAGTAGACCTTTAAAATTTAAGAATAATAATACCTAATACTCTAAGTTTATTTTTATAGAGGTTTTTAGACTCCCCTTTAGATCCTAAAGCTTTAAATAACTAGATTACTCTATAGAATTAACTAATAAGTAATCTTAAACTTTATACAGCTTATTATTAATATAGAGCTATACTAGAAGTATATTATTACCTCTTATAAACTTTATTAATAATATATCTTCTCTTTTATAAGATTAATATAAATCCTTCTATAGAATATATATAAAAAAGCTGACTCTAATATATTTAGCACTATAGGTATATACTGTATATAATATAATTATACTAATAGAAATAGTATAGTTAGAACTAACTAATACTCTATTATATCTAGATATATTAAACTACTATATATAGTCTTCTATAGCAGCTATATAGTTCTCTATATCTATAAGTACTATAGGTCTAAGTTATAGACCTTTAAGTTAATAAAAGACTATATAAGTGTAATATTTACTAAACTTTAATACTAAATAATATCTATATATAACTCTTTAAATAGCAGAAATAACTTCTCTATATTATAGACTCTTATTAAAGCTAAGCTAAATAACTATACTATTCTATTTAGAGACTTTAATTTCTACTATCTACTCTAAAATTACTATAGATAATAATCTTAAAGTGTAAATAGCCTTCTTAAGATTATAATCCAGCTTTAGATTGCTTTTATTATACTCTATAGTACAGTTACTAAAATATTTAAGAATAGCTATAATAGCACTTTTAATTTTATATAGATAAGTAAAAAGCTTAATCTTTAGTATTTAGGTACTAACTATAACTTTAATAGCTCTAACTATTTTATATAGTAACTATAACTTAGCTCTATATATACTGTATCTAATTTTAAATTTACTCTTATTTTAAACTGAAAAATAACTAACCTATAAGCAGTAAAATATAAAGCCTATATCTGCCTATAATAGTTAGAAAGCTCTATTAAAACTAAAGACTAACTTAATTAAGTTATAGCTTAAATAGCTAAGTAGCTCTATCTTATTGCAGTTTATACTACTTTAATATATAAATATACTAAGCTTACTTAAAACCTATAGTAGAACTATAATACTATAATTTCAACTAGATAACTTAAGTAAGTCTGCTATAAGTACTAATAGACTAACTAACAAACTAATTAAAATAATTTACTAGCAGTCTATATTCAGTAAGACTAAAATATTAGTATAGTCTATTAGGCTACTTAAAGAAACCTACTAGCTAAAGTAATAGAATAAAAGCTTATCTTATTCTGAGAAATTAAGAAATAGACTTAACTTTATAGTAAGATTAAACTGGCCCTACTATAGCTTTTACCTTTAAACTAACTAGATAATATTAAGCTAGTAACTAGTTATATAGATAAAATAACTATATTAGTAATAAGATTCTTTTTAGAGCTATAGGCAGATAATAGTAACACTCTATCTATTTTAGATAATCTTTCTCTACTAAATAATACTATAGGCCCTAATATAGATCTATATAGAGATTAATAAGATTTATAAAGCTCTTATAAGTATTTAATTCTAAAAGGTACTAAATAAGAATAGTATTTTAATAGGATTTCTAAAAGCCTATAGAAGACTCTTTCTATAGATTTTATAGATAATTATAAATATAAGCTTTACCTTTAGGTACTTTCTAACTTAATTCTGCAGTATATTTATTATAGTAATTCTAAAGCTAAATAAGATACTTAAGTAATAATAAATAGCTACTAGCTAGAAATCTATTTCCCTACTTAATATAATAGATAAAATTATAGAAATAGTAGTTAGAAAGTATATTACAGCTAAAGTAGAAGTAAGAGAGCTTCTATCTAAAGGTTAAATAGATAACTATATAAAGAGATCTATAAAGCTAACTCTTATAGTTATAGTTAAAGCAGTATAAATAGTATAGAATTAATACAGAATAGCCTTACTGCTTTAAACTAACTTTACTATAGCTTTTAACTTAATAGACTACAGAAAGCTTATTATAGTTCTATAGAAAATAGATATTCTATTATAGCTATTATACTAACTTATAAGCTATCTTACAGTATATACAGTATAAATTTAATTTAATAGTATAGTATCCAAGCTATTTAAAGTTAAAACTAAAGTACTATAGAAATTACTACTATTACTAATACTCTTTATTCTATTTATTATAAGCCTCTATAAAAACCTTAAAAGAGCTTAAAGAGTAATTATTATTAGATTTACAGATAATATAAACCTATTTATCTTTAGGACTTTAGCAGTAAAAATATAAATATAACTTAAAGCTATATAGGAGATTTATACTAATTAAGCTTAATATAATAAAATAACCTTTAAGCAGAATAAAATTAAATTGCTTTATTTTATATAAGGCTATTAAGCAGATTAAACTTAAGTCTAACTTAGTAATAACCTAATAGTACTAGTCTGAATAGCTTAGTTTTTAGGCCTTTAGATTAACTAGAAACTGCTATAGAAACCTTATATCTTTAAGCTTAAAAGTAAACTAAAGTATTAGAAGTAGGCTCTTACTGTAATCACTATAAGTATATAGAGTGTTAACCTTATAGCAGTAAGATAAATATATACTTAAGTTGTTAGAGCTACTATTAGCTATAGTACTAGTATATTCTATAAGCCTACCCCTTTAGAGAGAAACCTATAGGGACTAGTAAGAGCTCTTATAGTAGAGTAGATTTAAGTCCTACTTATAGTAAGAGGAGTCTATAAAGCTACCTTAGTATAGCTTCTTAAAAGTGAGTTAGATATATTACTACTTAATATATACTTTAATAAATATATTATTAGATTTTATAGCTATCTTAAATAATAGGAAATAGGAATACTTATACAAGCTGTAGCTATAGCAGCTATAAGGTAGATTTAATAGAAAAAATAGAGAGTCCTATAGTACTATCTAATATAGAAGTATAAAGACTGGCTTACTAGCTAGCTGTCTAGTTATAATAGGCAGCCTAAATAAGCTTAGATTTAGGAATATATATCCTGAGAATAGCAGAAAAAGTAGAACTAAGCCTATTATATATTATATAAGAGGTAGATTTAAAATAGAATTAAACTGGCTAAGTTAAGCTTACTATTTAATAGGAAGAAAGTTACCTAACTCTATAATAAACTAAAGAAATATAAAAGTTTAATATTTATCTAACTATATATAGAAAGACTAAGCCTATAAAGCTTTCTCTTTAATAAATATATATTTAATATAGTTTTACTGTAGTATTAATATGGAAATATAGATAAAACTCTAGATTATATCTTTTTCTACTGCCTACTATATATAGAATAATATAGGTTTATCTTAAATCTACCTTAAAATTAATATAAACTTACTATTTAACTCTTAAAGCTAGATACAGCCTATACTTTTACCTACTAGTTTCTATAGCTCTAACTAATTTCCTACTTCTAATATATAATATAGCTCTATAAGATATACTGCAATAAGCTTAATATAAAACTAATAAGCCTATAGTATAACTAGTAATAGTATTTTAGAACTCTTTTAAAAAGAGTATCTAATATACTTTAGAAAACCTCTAAAGGGGAAAAACCAACCTATATATATATATATATATTATATACTAAGCCTATAATACTAACTTATTAAATCTATACTAGTTATATCTTTTGCCTACTAACTCTCTCTCTTTTCTATTACTATCTATCTTCCTATTAAATTTACTTTATTTTTATTCTTTTTCTTCTCTTTCTCTATACTCTCTATCTCTCCTTTAGCTTTAGTAACCTCCTCTTATTATAAGAACTTAACTAAAGCAGCTAGAATTAGACCTATAATAACTTTAAGGTACTTAAGTACTTTAGTAATATAGGTTATCCTACTAGCTAGCTTAATAAGCTAATTAGATAATAATCCTGCAGTAATAACTATAGAGGTATATAAGTATACTAAAGGTATCTAACTTTTAGCTCTTAAGGTTTTATTCTTAAGCTTCTAGAGGTTTACTTTCTAAATAGATAGTATTAGCAGTAAATTTAAATTAAAAGTAATTTAAATTTATATTAACCTCTCTATTTTTATACAGAAGGGTAACTACTAATACTTAGGTATTAGTAACTACAGTAAATATTAGAGGTATATATATCTTATATATATATATATAAGCTATATAGCTACCTACTGCTATATCTATATATTATCAGTATATTAAATCTAACTTAAAAATAGAAAACTTATTAGTTTAATTTCTATAGAGACTTACTAAGCTGTTCTTATATATCTATATAATATATATAGAATAGAGAATAAGATATACTGGCTCTAATCTCCTAGGGGTACTCTCTATAACTTTCTTTCTCTTTACCTAATAAACAGTTAGTTAATAGAACCTCTATAGACTTAATATAAAGCTATATTGGGGAATTAGTATTATTATTATTATTATTATTATTATTATTTAGTAAGAAGTTAGTATAGGTAGCTACAATAGAACTGCAGTAGGAATATACTGTTATTATTATTATTATTACTATTCTTACTATAGAAAAAAAGTTAGAAAGCTGTACTCTAAAGCTAGAGGCAGAGGATACTAATTTATTAATAAAACCCTAGCAATACAGTTAGATTAGTAATATAAACCTAGATTGGAAATACTGCTAGTATAGTGGGAAGAGGGGTGGAAGTTAACTTATAAGACTCTAAAGAAGAAAGAAAAAGAGAAGAAGGCTATAACAGCTAGAGTGTAAGATTTAAATACCTCTTCGGGCTGTTAATAACAGCTGGGATATTAATAGCTAGCTGGTGCTAGGCTCTATTTTTACAGCTGTAGGCAGCTGGCAGATTGTTTTAGTATACTGAACCTACACTAGGATATATAATCTGTCTGTAGCAGCTATAAACTACTAATAATAATAATAATATACAGTAGGGTTAGGTAATATGCCTAACTTAACTGTATATAGCTCCTGCTATATATAGATTAACCTGAATATTTAGGTTATAGAATAATTTCAGTTCTAGCAGAAGGATTACTTTCTTAATCTATAGAATACTAATAGAGCTCTAACTTAGACTTAAAATATAGAATAGAAGTTTTCTTCTAGTTATTATAGTTTTTTCTCTATTTCTATAGTATAGAAGTACTATCTATCTTTAATTAAATCTATAGAGTATAAATATAATAATATAAAATAAATATATAATATTAACTTAAATTAAAATATTCTATATTATAATTATATTTAAGTAGTATTAATATATTAAAGTATTACTTTTAATATTAAGTTATATTAACTTAAAGAAAAATTTTATTATTATTAATTACTAAATATATAAAATTTATAAAAAGAAAAAAATAGTAAAAGATTTATATTAATAATTAAAATAAAAAAGATTAATATAAATTTATATAAAATTAAATTAATATTAAAATAGAATTTATATATAAAGTAAGTTACTTAATTTATAATATTAATATTATTAAAAAATAATTATAAGTTATAATATACATTTAAAAAAGTAGTAAAATAAATATATAATAATTAAAGCTTTAATAATTAAAAAACTTTTTAGCTATTAAAATAAATAGTATTATTATTATTAATATTTATAAATTAAATAAAGCTAAACTTTAAATTTTATAGTTATTATATAACTTTATTTTCCTATTAAACTATATTATAAATAGAAACTTTAATTTATATTATAAACTATAAAAACTAAATATAATTATATATAATAATAATAATAATATTACTAATTAAGCTAAATTTACTAAATTAATATTTATTAAAAAGAAATATATTTTAACTTTTTATATATTTAGCTTAAAGAAATAAAATAATATATTAGTAATATAGCTAAATAAAAAGTATACTATTTTTATATATATTATATATTAATATATATATACTTATTATTATTTTTCTTTTTAGCTTTTTATTATTACTATTAAATTATAATTAGTTCTATAAATAAATAATATTATAACTTTATAACTATATATTTTTTAATATATATTATATAATAAGTTTAACAGTTTTATTAATACTATTTTTAAATTAATTTTAATTTCTTTTATAATTACTTTTATTACTATCTTTATAGCTAGTATTATTACTACTATTATTTCTATTAATTTAACTATTATTACTATTATTTTTACTGTTATTTATTATTAAAAACTAAACTTAAAATAAGAAATTAAATTAAAGTTTAATTTAAAAGAACTTATATCTAGCTATATTATAAGTATATAGAGTTTTTATAGTAACTTTTTAATAAAATTACCTCTTTCTTTTTTCTTTCTTTTTAACCTAAAATACTTAATATATAAAATCCTACTATTAAATAAACTTAAAATATACCTTTTATATTTATACTATTATTTATATTATTATAATTAATATAGCTAATATAATATAAAAAGATAATAATAATACTACTTATAATAGATATATATATATATTTTATAAAGATATTCTTTTTACTATATAGATATATAAAAGAAATTAAAGCTATACTGTAATTTATCGTAAGTTAAATAACTATAAAAATAGTAGGCTTTATTATTATAAGCTTATTTAAATTTATAGAAATTACCTTTTTATTTTAAGATTTATTAAACTTTAAAGACTTTTAATTTATAAAATAAATTGTTTTCTTAAAAAATTTAAATTAATATAGTAAAAAGCTTTTAAAGACTATTAAATTATAAATATTCTTTATAGTAACTATAATTATCTTTTTAATATTTTAAATAAATTTCTAATATATTATACTTTATAATTAAGCTAAATTAATATAATATAATTTTAATTTTATTATATAAAGCTAATAGTAAAAATAATAAAAATACTATTATAAGTAAGTAATTTAAATCTTTTTATAATTATATAGAATATTTATAATATTTAAAGAATTATATAATATAAAATAATTAAGATTTTTATATTAATATAAATTATAATTAAAAAGATTAATAAAAAGAGCTTTTATTATATTAAAGTTTTTAATAATAAAAACTAACTATATTAATAGCTTATTAATATAGATTATAACTTTAAGATATAATTTTAATTTCTCTATATTATAATATTTAATACTATATATAATATAAATTACTTTAATTTAAAGCTATTTTAACTTAATAGAATTATATTTTTTAAATTAGTTTTTTCTATTATTTATTGTTTTATATTTTTAAAAAGTACTCTACTTTCTACTTAATTCTTTTATTACTTAAAAAAGCAATTTAAGCTACTTTTAAATACTTATAAAATATCTAAAGATATATTTTATCTTTATATTATTATTAATAATCTTATTACTATTACTTATATAAAGATAACTTTAGCTTTTTTTTAATCTTTAAAAGTAGCTATATATTTAATATATTATAAAAAACATTCTAAAAGCTATAAAATCTTTTTAAATAAATTTAAAAAGTAATAATCTATATCTTTAAAACTTTCTTTTTAATAATAATAATAGCTTTATTAAATAGTTTATTAAGCAGTTTATATAAAGTAATAATTTTTCAAGTTTAATAGATTTTAACTAAATATAAAAAGTTATTATATATATATTAAAACTATAAAAAAGTATAATAAGTAATAAAAAGAGTTTATAAAAAGAATTTACTTATTAAAAATATATATACTCTTTTTTCTTTTTTTTTTTTTACTAATTACTCTTTTTAAATATTAATTTTCTATTTTAAAAAAATTTAAAAAGATTTTTACTTATAATAAACTTATATATATATTAAGTATTATTATAACTATAAATATATTATAACTTTACTTTATAAATTTCTTTATATTAATATAAAATTACTTTTTTATAATATTTTATAGACTTTTTACTAGCTATTTTATCTTTTAAAGCTTTAAAAAAAAGCCTTTTAATAAGAAATTTAAAAAAGAAATTAATTATAAAACTTATTATATTTATAATAAATATTATTATATATTATTAATTAATATAATAAAAAGATATTATAAAAAGATCTTACTTTTATATATAAGTAATATCTTATAGCTAAAATATTTAAGCTACACTTTATTAATTATTCTATTAAAATCTATAGTAGTACTTTTTAATATTTAATTTAATTTACTTTATAAGTATACTATTTATAATAAATATCTTAAAGTTAATAGTATTAAAAGAAATAGAAAAGTTATTATTCTATAAGCTTTTAATATTTTCTAGTTTAATAACTAATAGATTCTTTATATTAACCTTATAAGTATTTTTAATTTAGTTTTTTATATAATTTACTAAAAATATAGAATAAGCTTAATTTATATTAATAAATTTATAATTTTAAAATTATTTCTTAAAGAAAATAGCTATAAAATACCACTCTATTAATTCTATAGCTAGTAATATAGTTATAGCTAACAAGGCTATTACAGCTAGTATTACAGTTAGTAATATAGTTATAGTCAGTAAGACTATTATAGCTAGTAATACAGTTAAAGTTAGTAATATTAATATTAATAAAGTAGTTATAATATTAAAAAATCTAGCCTATAAGCTAATAACCTTAATATATTATTACAAGCTATTTAGGGTATTATTAGAGATAAAATAATATAAATACAGCTAGCAGCTATATAAGGTATAATATAACAGCCTATTATTTTATATATATAAATATATAATTCCAGACTGTCTATTAATTAGCTATATTACAGATTGAAATATAGAGGCTGCCCTCAGGATTTAAGTGCTTTAGTTCCCTACAGTTATCTCAATAAGAACCTTATCCTAAACTAAGGGAGTATCTGTATTATTTCCCTCCAGCCGGAAGTTAGCCTCCCATTAGGGGGTAGGCTTCTATATGAGTAACACATCGTCTTTAAGTAATAGTGTAGTTGTTAAAATCTTCAATCAAAATATCACGTGGTCTATTAGTATTTCCTAATTGGGAAATTGAAATTGTGAGTGCGATCCCTTATTCGGCAGGCGGTCAACACCCATGTCATACTATTCCGACTTAGGCTAGGCACACAGGGAGCCGAAGTTTTCGCACGGGGAGCTGAAGCGTACCCCATTCAGCTACCCACTGCCGCAACCTGCCGTGTCACCCCACAACTGAGGCAATACAACGTCATTGAGCTCAATGCCATCATATTTTCCATGTTTCAGCGGAAGAGCGGTCTTTATTTCTGGAGCTTCTTTGCTGCTACCTGGGGCATCTTTTTCCATAGAATCAGTTACCTGATGTGGACCTTTGGCATCCTCAACAATGCTGTAGCATGGGTTACCATCGCTGTGATTGGCTGGGTTCCTATGGTCACTGGCCAGTCCCTTGTTCTTTATTCACGGCTTCACCTTATCGCGTATGACGAGAGGATCCTCCGCCTAGTCTTGGCCATGATTATTGCTAACGTTTTCATCGGCCACGTCCCTACTATCATTGTCGCCTATGGGGCTATTCTGGTCCTAGAACCGGGTCCCTATATCACCGCCTACTCGGTTTATGAGAAGATCCAAGTGTCCCTTTTCTTCATCCAGGAGGTGATTGTTTCGGGCCTATACATTTGGTATATCTACAAAGCACTCCAGATGCAGGAAGCTCTCCGTGGTGCCCAGGCCTCCAGGATGCTGTACCATCTCGTGGTGGTTAATATTCTTGTCATCATCCTCGATGTCGTCGTCCTTGTCCTCGAGTATAACAATCTGTACAACTTGCAAACCACTATCAAGGGAATGGTCTATTCCATCAAGCTCAAGATCGAATATTCCATCTTTACCTCCCTCATAAACCTCGCCAAAGCCAACGTTGGACAGAGTGGCGAGCACGTCACCGTCCTGGACATTGATAGCCAGGGGTGCTATAGATACGGAAACGGCTCTAGGAATCGCGGGGAGAAAGCCTCTTATCGTCAGGAGTCGGTGGCGATTTTAAATAACAGCCACAACAGAGGGCGGCGTGAAGTGTTCGCGCAGGCGAGCAGCTCAGATATTGACCTCGATGATGGGATTGCCGTTGACATCTGCGGAAGTAGCGCACAATAAGTCGGGAGACAGAGAATGTGAGGGCCTGGTGACAAGGTCATCGTTTGAACCAGCGGCGTAGCTTTGAGGGTATGGGAACGGTGCCGTCCGTTTCATCTCAGGATGGGTTCGCAACCAAGGGTTTCTAATGTTCACGCCGTCATGGAATAATTAACAAAGACTTATTTACATCTTCTCGACGCACCGCATTGCCAATCCTCTACAGTAGCTGCACGGCTTTCGCCCAACTTGCAAATTGACTTCTGGCAACCATGTATGCAAGAGCGAGGACTCTTATTGCTAGAAACTAATACACGTCATATCGTCACTATCATCAAATTCCTGCCATGCTGATGGCAGCGGACCAGGCTCGGCGCCCCTCGGGAATTGGCGAAGGAGAGCGCGTATATTATCAAAATCGTTCGTAACCTAGAGACACCTGCTTGGTCATTCACGTCATTTTGTGCATGCTTATGAAAGTATAGCAGCTTCAGACATGTAGATCTAGGTGGTGATCTACTCGCAAGCGTAGAAACCTGATGGCGGATATAAGAGGGGATTTTCTTGTTACTTGACGTGTCTTAGATTAAGGACCTGTGAATCTATCTAGGTTCTACTTAACTAAGATGTCTCGGGGCTACTTCCCTAAGAATCCGTTGAGAGCTATAGCAACGAGTCCTATAAGTATTATAGAGACGTAAGCATAGTGGAGCGTAGCTAATAAGGCACCGGGGTTGTCTCGTGGATCCAAGACGCCGTAAGTTCCTAGATATTCATAGCATTGGGAGCTCTGTACTTGGTAACGCAACGCCAAGTATTCCCCACTGACAGAGAATCCGGGTCGTTTGACTCCTCTGAGCTAGGATTTGGGCACATAAAATTCATAGCAAAGCCTAATAGTCTTCTCGCTTACGAGGGATAGTTAGGCTTGAACCGAACTTACAAACAATAAGAAGAACTGAAGTACTAGGTATCGTGAAATGAGTCGTCTAACAATAGGGCGGTAACAAGGCAACGTTAAAGCTAGGTACGCATCCTCCAACGCTCAAGAAGAAAATTTATTCTGAAAGGCTCTCTTGTTGCGCTTGGAACCAAATGATCGAAACTGGCTCATCGCATACAGGGTGGATAAAAATACTACTAGTATTTAGTATACTAATTAGTATACTAATACTAAGGTAGTATTAGTTAGTATTAGTATAAGATTTTAAATACTAATTAGTATTAGTATTTTTAATACTAATTAGTATTAGTATTAGTATTAGTATTTAAATACTAATACTAATTAGTATATACTAATACTAATATTACTTAGTATTAGTATAAGTATTTAAATACTAATACTAATTAGTATTATACTAATTAGTATTAGTATACTAATTAGTATACTAATTAGTATTACTTACCCTATAGAGGTTTTTTTTTTAAAAGAAGTTATAAATTAAATAGAAGGAAATAGATATACAGAAAGAAAATTTAATACTAAAATAGAAAAGAGTATAAGGTTTATTTTAATATAGTTTATATATTTAAAACTTAAAAGAATAAAAAGTGATAAAAAATAATATATTTAAATAAATATATTAGTAAATTTAATATAGAATTTAAGAAATAAATTAATAAAAAATTAAATATCTATAAATAGAAATATTTTATAAATAAGAATATATATAAATAAAAATCTTAGAAAAAAGGAAAATAATTTAAATAGTAAGATAAGATCTTTTATTTATTTAATATAGCTTAGTAGGCTATAGAAATAGGTAAGTAATTATAATCTATAAATAGAAGTATTTTATATATAAGATAATTAAATAAATAAAAATTATAAAGGAAATGAGAAAAATCTATACAATAAGTTTAAACCTTTTATTTAGCTTATATAGCTTAGTAAGCTATAGAAATAGATAAGTTATTATAATCTATAAATAGAAATATTTTAAATATAAGATAATTAAATAAATGAAAATGTTATAAAAATAAGAGAAATTTAAATAATAAGACAATATTTTTTATTTATCTTATCTAGCCTTTTAAGCTATATAAATAGCTAAATTTAGACCTATTTTATTTATAAGTTTATTAAAAGTAAGGTTAAAGGCTTAAAGAAAAAAATTAATTAAAAACTATAAAAAAAAACGCCATTTCTAACTTAAATCTTCCTTAAATTCCTCTTCTAAATCCTTAAGATTATCTTTATTCCAGCTTTTAAGTAAAATAATTCTTTTAGCTACTTCTAGATCTATTCTATTTCTAGATTTAGTAATAATATTATTACTAATAGAAAAAGTACTTTCTATAGATGCAGAAGTAGCTGGAATAGCTAGATATCTTCTAGCTAAAATACTTAAAATAGAAAATCTTTTAGAATATAATTTCCAGTATTGTAAAGGATTAGCCTATATAAAATTAGTATATTATATATAAATAATAAGAAGAAAAATAGAAAATACTTACTGAAGCATCTAATAAACCCTCACTTAAATAAAGAGTAAATTCTTCTTCTTTTTCTTTTTAGTCTTAATATATAAGTCTTTTTCAAAGTCAGAATTATCTTCTTTATTAGAGCTAGAAGAAGCCTCTAATTCTTCTAAATTAGAAGAAATTAAAAAAACTAAATCTTTCTCTTTTAACTCTAAATTTAAAGTTAATTAAATAAATATAAAGTAATATAAGTAAAAAAAGAAAAAGGGAAAAATACTTAATAAATTCAGCTTTAAAGATATTTAAAATATCCTTATTTATACCCTTATAATGAGCTAATAAGCCATTACTTATAAAATGATTAATTTTAAACCTAGGGTCTAAAATAATACTTATTAAATAAGGCTTATAATCTCTTAAATTAGAATAAGAAAGCTTTTTAGAAAAGTATTTTTCTAGCTTATTTAAGCCTTTATTTATAGCTTCCTTAAAGTTATAATAAAAGCTTTCCTATAAGTTATTAATATATAAATATTAAAAAAAGAAAAAAAGAAATTACTTACTTTTAAAGAACTTTCTTCTTTAGAGGAAAAATAAATATATAATAAATTAAGCTTATTATATATAATATATATATATAAAATAAAGCTTTTTAAGAAGTTGTATAAACCTGACCTTGTAGCTTAATAGAAGGTTTTAAAAAAAACTAGAAAAGTCTTTTTTAACTCTTCTAATTCTACTCAATCAGAATTAGAAAGAAATAGCCTTTTATACTCTAAATTAGAAGTAATTTTAGAGATATAAATTAGCGGTTCTTTTAGCTCTAATAGAGTATTAAGCATATAATAAGTAGAATTCCAGCGAGTAGAATTATCTAATTTAAAGATATTAGTATAAAAACCTTATAAGAAAAATAGAAAAATATATATATACCCTAGAGGAATTTGACCTTTATTAGACTGTAAATAGCCTTCCTTTTTATATTTTAAAATACTCTCTTTTAAAAGTTGTTTAGGCTCTTGAGTATATTTTAAAAATAGTTATAAGCCTTCTAACTCAGCTTATAAGACCTAAAAAAATAAAATTAGTAAATATATATAAAAAGTATAAAACTTTAAGACTTACTAGTAAAAAGAGGATTAACTAATTCCTCTTTTCTAGCCTCTGAATTATCTATATCTAAATATATAATTTCAGAATTTATATAATTAGATAAGGATTTTTCAGAAGCAGAATTAGATATATAATCTTTTAATATATCTTGAGCTATAAGGTTAATAATATGTGCAACACAGCGAATATCTCCTTTAAAATCCTTTTCTAAAGAATTAAAATATTCTTCTTTAAAGGATTTTAAAAAGGTATTATTATTCCCTGCATTATCTCTAGTAATACTATAAAATATAAGTATATTATATAAAAAATAAGAATCTTTTTGAGTATAAATATTACTTACCTAAGAATATTATTAACCTTAATACTAAAGTATATTTCTATAGCTTTTAAAAATTCACTATAGATATATACTCCTATATAACTTTCAGTTAAGCTTTTAAAAGCTATATATAGATTAATATAAAATAAAGATCATAAAAAAAAAAAAAGAACTTACCTATAAGCTGATAGTGTAATTTAAACTCCTTATCTATATAAATAAGAATAATTCCTAAATAAGAAGTCTGATTACTAGCAGTCCATATATCAAAAGTTAGAGAAAATTTCCCTAAAGAAGATATATTTTCTACTAGCTGTAAATTTAGCCTTAATAAGCTAGTATTAAAATTAGAAAATAAAATTTCTCTAATTTTAAGCCTATTAACTTTAGGCCCAGCACTAAATATTTATTAGTAAAGATAATATATAAAAATAAAGAAAATTTTACTTATTATAATAGCTTAAAAGCTCCTGAAAAGACTTAGAACCTATAGCTCTAAAGGATAAATTATTTTCTATAAGAAAATAAAGTATCTTTTTATAAGCTATATCTTCTGAAAAAGAGAAAAAAGAGAAGGAGAATTTCTTAAACTAAGAGAAAAAGGATTTTTATCTTTTAAATCTAAAGATTCTCTTTCTATAATTATAAGTTAGTATTATATAAATTAAATAAAATAGAATATAAATAATTAACTTACTTCTTTTAAGTTGTTTTTCAGATTCAGGATTATAAGCTATATTAGGATGCTTATTCTGATAATGCTTAATAAAGTTAGAAGATTTAAAACCTTTAACTTTTTCTTCTTTAGAATAAGAACAGCTTAAAAAATTAGTAAATATATATATATATATAATTAAAAGGAAATACTTACCTAGTACAAGAAAGCTTATATTTAGCTTCTTTTCCAGGCTGATAAGGTAATAAAATCCTATTAAAAAGCCCTTCTCTTAAGATATATATATTATCTTTAGGATTTATAGAAGAAGAGGATTCTTCTAAATCAGATCTATTTTCAATGAATTTTCAGCTATATTAGATATAGCAGAAGAAGGAAAAATAGTAGATAAAGAAGGAGATTTTCCTCTAACTTCTATAGAGCTAAAAATATTACTTTCAGTTTCTATAAGATCCTGAGAGTTATTTTCAGAGTTAATAGAATAAGAATCCATTATATAAAAAAGATATAATAAGCTTAAAAAGCTTAAAAAGATACTATAAGAGATATAAATAATAGTTACTATACTATAGGTATTAAAGTAATAGTAGCTTATAAAAGAGAAAGATTTTTTTAAAAGAAAAAAGTTATTTTCTATATATAATACTTCTTTATTACTAGAAGATTCTATTGCTTATTAATATAAAAAAAGAGATTAATAATAAAAAGCTTAAAATTAAAATTTTCTAAGTTATTTCTAAGCTATTATTAAGATTACTAATATTAAGATTACTGATATTAAGATTACTAATATTAAGATTACTAATATTAAGATTACTAATATTAAAATTATTAATACTAAGATTATTAATATTAATTTATAAAATACTAATAATAAGTATTATTAATTTTAAGCTTATTAATATTAAGCTTATTAATTTTATAAACTTAATTAAAAAAATCTTAGAGTTTTCTTTTATTTCTTAAATAAGAAATTTTAATTTTCTAATTAAGAAGTTAAATCTTTTTAAAATAAAAAAAAGCTTATTTTTAAATAAAAAAAATACTTTTTAAATAAAAAAATACTAATTAGTATTTAATATACTAATTAATATACTAATTACTAAGTAGTATTAGTTAGTATTAGTATTAGTATTTAAATACTAATACTAATTAGTATATACTAATACTAATTAGTATATACTAATACTAATACTAGCTAGTATTAGTATTAGTATTTAAATACTAATACTAATTAGTATATACTAATACTAAACTAATTAGTATTAGTATCCCACCCTGATCGCATACAGGGTTAAACCATCTATATCTCTTCAATCGCGGATGAATCACTTCCCATGCCGTGTCTCGTGCAACCTTTTCAATGAGTTTGCTATATGAGACTTGAAGCTTTGTAAACCTTGCGGCGATTCCGCCTATAACCATGGCCCAAGTTAGAAAATCGAAGACACGGGGGTCTTCTAAAGGGTCTTTTCGCTGTATGACCTCTATCAAGCATAAAACTCTAGTCGAGTGGCGTAACTTGATTCCTGTATGTGGGGGACTCGGAAGCAGGACCATATCGTGGTAGAGAAGGGTGCAGAGTCGGCATATCTCATGAAGGATAGTAGTGGTATCGATATTTGGCTGCTGGTCCAGGTCGCTTCGGGACATAGCCAACGGGATATATGGAGGCAGAGATAGAATGGCATGTGATGCCCAATCGCAGTTATTTGCCAACACATAAGGGAATCCGGTGCTCCAGGTCCGCCGCGACAATAATGATCAAGGGCGACAGTCGTTTCTGCCATGACTTCGAGAAGTTTGACCATCTTAGGCTCTAGATAGGGAGCCGTGGGCAATGACGCATCAGGGCTTGGCCGGAAGCACTCGCCTGAGGTCTTGAGCTTTTGATGAGCTTCCAAATCCGGCGTCCATAGACCTTCTTGAACCATTGGCTTCGGCTGGCGCGAACATGGGTACCTAGGTGGAGTATCTAGTCGGGCATTGTAAAGCAAATCGAGGCTGACAAAATGGACGTCAGCAGGCAGCATTCCACCGAGATGGGATGTCCGATGTACGGTAGGGTTTAATGGACTTACATAGGCAATACGAAGCCAAAGGCGTGCTGATCAATATTCGATATTCCACCTTTCTGCTCGACGATATAATAAATGGCGTTCATATGCTCCTTGCCAGGTTTCATCCGGCCGTAGACATGCATGTGGCGGTATGTAGCTAAGGGCGACAATGGGTGCGGCTCCGGTTGGTCTGAGAGATCCATGATCCCATGGATAGCAAGGACAAAGATGGCAAGAAGATCGCTTTTCGAGAATCCGCGAGGAGAACCGGATTGATGCTGCTCGATGAGAGATCGAACAGCTCTAATAGCCTGGATCTTCCACTTCAGTCCCATTACAAGGATGCGATGTTGTATGCTCGCCGTAGGGCAAGAAATCGTGTAATGTGTAGAAGACCCCATTAATACGGCATAAAATGCCGCAGGGGACTCCAGAGTACGCCATAACCATGATTGTGCGAACTTACGCCTTCCACTCTCAAATTCTCCAAATTGCGGCCAAGTGTTGGTGAACGCTAGAAGGGTCTCGTTAGGGTGGCTGGTTTCAATGTATGAATGACAGACAGATGGCTATGAACGAGACATGGCTCACCGTAGTAGAGCATCAGATGCTCGTCTCGTCCGATCCCTGACATAGCGAAAGAGTCGAATGGGTCCCAACCTGCAGGCCTGAGTGGACAGGACGACATGTGTCGACTCATCGCAGGGTCAGTACCCCCCACGATCTGTGTCAGCAATGGCTGGTACTTGGCGCTCTTCGATGTGGGTACCGTCAGGCTTGGTGAAGGGACCAGAGTCAGTGCCATGACGCATTGTCTCCGGAGTGTAAGATATGAACTTGTTGAAATGAGCATATTGTGTTGATTGAAGGAAAAGAAAACTAGCGCTAACCAGCGGAAGCTATTGACAAGAAGACATCCACATCCCAGCCACCAATGGATCGGAATAGCCATTGATCCGTCAAACAACGGATCTCAACAGAACTTGAGGTTCCTTGGCCGCGCGGACATGTACTTCAGACGAGCCTGACGCGATGCATGAGCTCGTGCCGCAGCATTCAGCTGCCTCTCGTCCGGTGGACTTCCAGTGGAGTTATGGTTCAGAAAGAACAATGAAAGGCCCTTGTTTGAAGCCATTGTCACCCGTGAGGTTGGAATAGACATGAAGAAGCAAGGACGAGATGGACGGGAGAAGGCTTATCAAGGTGCGCCAACCCCGAATTGGAAGGTGGAGGTGTTCCTTACTGAGTAAGATCGCAATATTAGGCCGACTGATCCGTGTCATTACACTCGGCACTTTGAGTCATTTCTCAAGTGCTGCCATATCGCGAGTACTCAGTAATGCACGATGGAAGTGCGCCGCATTTTTGGAAACGAAATGGGGGGTAGAGATCTAAGGGCTGTGATTGGTGCAGAAGTGGAAATGCAGCGCACTTCCATCGTGCATTACTGAGTAGCAGCAGCAGTAGTAGGTTGGGGTCATCCCATATTCATTCACCTCTTTTGTCACAGGGACTTGCCCCCAAACCCAGCTTACCCTTGAACCGATGTATCAGCAACTTCGTAATCCTCCCGCAGTGCTGTTAGAGCCTCAACTTCACGTTCTCACCGTTGCGCTCACGTGCACCAGATTGCGAAGAACTCAAGAGTCCATTCTGAGTCGACGCCAGAGTGGAACGAGAAGAACACGACGCTGGCGCGGGTGGAGGTACTGGGCAACGAAGGGACTAGACGTTTCCAGTTCAGCTCCTCTTATGTGCCTTAATGATCTGTGCACAGTGACACGAACCAATAGGGGCTCTTGAGGCAAGAGGAACAGGGAATATATGGGACCGGGCTGTCAGAGTCTGGGGGGTTCAGCAACGATACCTTTGAATTGACTGGTTGCCAAGCGCAGGGAGTCTTGCCGCACCAACACCTGCAGAATCTCCGAGCACCAATGGTTGGAGCAAAACGGCGTCTTCACGCGCGACGCGTGGACGCGCCAGGTCGTCATTCGCACTGCTGGTGGGATGCTTCATTCATTCGTACCAGACTCAGTAATTACGCCGAGCGGAGGCTTGCTAGGAGTATAGCTGGTTCGACATTTACCCAAACTTCGTCTTCTGCAGCGTCCAATCTCCGCAAGAGCACCCGTAAGACGAAACAGACGAGCGCGGCAGCGACGACTGACGACGAATATGCGCGGTATTGCGCGGAGGATATTGTCAACAGTCACCACTCCAGGAGCAGACCCATTGACTGGTGGAAAATGAACGCCAATCGGTATCCGCGACTGTCTCTAATGGCTGTTGATATGCTCACTATCCCATCGTTCTGCAGAGAGTGAGAGGACGTTTAGCAGTGCAGGACGTATGATGGCGCCGTTGAGAAACCGGATGAGGAGGGAGATAGTGGCGATGGCCCAGTGCATTCGATCATGGAGTAAAGTTGGGATTTACACGCCTTCGCTGCCGCTGCTTAGCCTCAGTGATAACCAATGGGTTGATGCACTTGCGTCGCTCAAGGAGACGAACGGTATCTAGTCAGATCAGCCAAGTACAGTACCCGTTATTTACCAATTGACTTATGCTCTGCGATATCTCTTCCGAAGTCACTAGTTCCTCTGACGTTATTCTTCTACACCTGGATTAGTCATGCGTTCGATCGAATTCGATTCGAATTCGATCGAGCCTAGGCATTCGATAGATATCGAATCTATGGGAGACACGTTCGATTCGATTCAGCGCATTGCCCATCTGCTGCTTGGTGTCTTCCAATTGCTGGCTCAATTCTCGGATCGTAGCTTGCTGCTTCTCGGCTGCTTCCTTCAAATCTCGGATTGTCTCTTGCTGGTTACAGATGATCTCGTTCTGCCCCTCGAGCGCTGCCTTCAGCCCTTGGAACTCAACGCGGTACTCGCCCAACAGCTCCAATACCTTCTGGAGCGTCGCCCTTTCCTCGTCGCTGTTGTTGTTACTATTTCCATTCTTTGTGTCGGTCGCACGATCGACTTCAATCGTCGTCACACTCGTTGTCGCTCTTGTTACATATCGGCTGCTTTTGTTCGGTTCTTCCGTGTCTTTCGTGGTGTCCTCCATTTTCGCATATCACCACCAGGTTCCACTGTGCTTTAGCGACCGGATGTGAAACGCGACCCATACCTTGGAGTCGTGTATCCGGTTTCACATCCGGATTGTCGCATCAATGACTCCAATCCTAACGACATGAGCTTAAATAGCTGTGCCCGAACACATGGCTGTTCGATTTCTTTTGTTCTTTAGATAATTCTCATCAATTGACTGGTACCATCAATGATCCCTGTGGAGCCAATTGTCTGACATCCATCTTTCGTTTCATGACTCGACGCCCTGTTGGCGCCGATGAGTGGTCGCGCGGCCCCACCAAGGTCCCTGTACTCGCCAGCGAGCTCATGATGCAGGCTGGCCCGGCACAACACAACTCTTCCGATTGAGGAAATAAAGATTTCACGACTCTGAGTCTCTCAAACTCGTTCACTCGAATCCTACGGAGGCCGGTAGGGGTCATGTGGGGCGCGGTACGTAGGTGTTGCCTTACGACACTCAAGGGATAGTGTCACACGGGTCATCATGAGAGTCAACCGAGCCTAGCCGAGGGTGATAATCAAGATCAACAGGATCAACAGCTTCAACCCCACTTGATCAACTAGGAATTCCAAGGAAGCCTAGAAAATGACGATATCAACGATGAAAAAGCTGACGAAGCTTGCCACAGCTGACAAATGCATATATTCAACAGAGCCCTCAGAGGAGCTATCCAACATAGCCCTGAAAGGCATAAAGAGCCTGCCTTTGAACCCTTAGATAGCAAGAAATCAAGAGCTTTCCTATGACTTCCTTTGCAACCTGCTAGTGAATGTGACATATAGAGATGCTCACTTCGCCGCGCTCGTGTGTAGCGCCCGTTTGAGCCTGCTCTCCAGCGGCTGATACGGCTCGTTCGCCTCTTCTCGCGCCATATCGTTGATCCAGCGCTCATTTGGCTGAATTATTCTTCCTTTGGACAATTCAGACGCCAGATACAGCCACGAGAGCAAGTTACCTACTGTGCTCACTTCGTCGCTGACGTTCGTGGACGCATACTCCCTCATACGATCGTAGAGCTTTTGGTCAGTCCAGAGTTGGAACAGATGCTCAGCTACAGCATCTGTATCGCTCACATCCACGAGGAACCCGTTCTTGCCGTGCTGGATCTGCAGTGGGAGTCCACCGGCCAGCGTCGCAATCACGGGTTTGCCCTTATGCAGAGCCTCCGACACCTTGACCTCAAAACCCTCACGGGTTGAGAGCTGCAGGGCAATTTTCGCCTTGGACAGTAGTGTGTTGAGCATCTGATCGCTGGGACCGATGCGCATGATGCAGATGAAGTGCTTGAGGTGATTGAGATGCTGGTCGACATACTCTAGGGCGGTGTCGTAGACAATGGTGCCGTCTGGATCATCAACTGACCCGTGTCCGCAGATGAGCAGTTTGGGAGGTCTCCTGTCGGGAAGGGAATGACAGAGGAGCTTGTGGAACTTTTCGTATGAGACGAGCACGTCACATATTCCTTTGGAAGGGTCAAACCGCGCAATGTGGGCGATGTATTCCTCTAGGGTTGAGTGAAAGGTCAGAGCGACTCATAAAAGGCATCAAGGTTAGAATCTCAGACGTCCTTACCTTCTGGGAACTGAATTGTGGGCATGTACTGCTCTCGACATTGGGAATTGAAGATTCGCCCATAGTAGGAGATGTTCCAGTCACTCATAGGTTTGTTCAATCCGTCTAACCTAATAATCGGTGAGCTGGCAATCATAAAAGTGCCCAGGGTGTATCTCACCAGTCAGTTGACGCAGGCATATATCCAACCGTCGACGTGGGCACGTTCTTTGGCACAAACGCACGCACGGGGTGGCTGATGAAGACATCCGCTTGCTTGATGGACTCCCACAAAAGTTCCCAAGCCTCAGCCTGTGGAGTGCCCGGCGTGGCGACGAGATCGCTTCTAATCTGGATATGACTTCGGTAAATAACCGGTCTGTCCGGCGTATGCTTTTTTATCAGAGGGATCAAGAATGGCAACTGCGGGTCATCTATGATGATTACGTCGGCGCCACCCTCGATAGGATGAACCAAGGGACCATTTCTCTGGAACCAGGGAAGTACTGGCAACTGAGGAAGTAGCGGGGCATACTTCTCCAACCACTCAGGAGCTGGCGGTCCGGCTCGCTTGAGCCAGAAGCGGTCTGCATTCTCGTGGACCCAATCGCGGACAATATCCCTTTCTTCTGGTGTGAAACGCGTGCCCGGGGGGGCTACACCTTGGAGTATATTGTGGTTGTTCTTGGTGATGCGGAAGACGCCAGGCCTGGGTTTCGGGACATACCTGCACAGTAATGAGATCAACAGTGCATGGCATAATATAAGCTCGCTGCAAACGAGCGAACCTGGGGGCGAACTTACCATTCCAAATCCACTCCGAGTACCTTTGCAAACCGGACAAGGGCATGGCGCATCAGGGCAACACCGCCACCCTGCGGGGTCGCGCTGAAGAAGGCTATCTTCACTCGCCGTTTCTTGAGGTCATTGGCAAACTTGTTGACTGCGGACCAGGTTGCCGGCCCCACCGTCTTCTCGTAGTCCAAGAGTCTCGTCAACTTGACATGGAACGCAGCGTCAACTTCAACAACGCCTTTGCTGCCAATCTCTAGGACCGGGGCTTGGCTGGGACCAAAGAACCTACAGCCAGTGAGAAAAGAGCAGTTAGTAAATTTCAGAAGCCGAGGGATGCTACTACTTGCCTTATACACTTCCTTGCCATCGACTCAGCCTGTTCGTCCAGCGATTTGAATGGCGATGTCTCATCGTATGAACCCCAACTAACCTTCTCCTCCACCTTCCGAAGTACGATGGGTATGATGTCCAGCTCAAGCCAAAGGCGAGCACACAAATTAGGACACCGTTCAGCCAAGTCAGTCGACATGGCCAAGCCGATGAACTTCTCGGCATGGTCTTGTTGATATTCTCTCGCTGTCACGATGATATGATCCGTGATCGCGGGCCAATCTGGATGCAGGTTGCCGGAGGAGATATCATGCTGCGCGTAGTCTAGCATGTATGAGCTGTCACGAACAGCGACAGCGAGTGTGACTCTCCAATTGGCGAAGTGGTAATTAACAGCAATGCCGGCGTATATGGCCTGTCAGAGTAAGTCAGAGCGATGCTCGTCCTAATTTGTGGTTTCAACAGTGCCAATGGGACAGCGACATACGTGGAATGGTGGCCCATCCCAGGTGTACTTTCCCAGGTCGCTCTTCAGCTGGCGCATCTGGTATGCAGACGGCCGCCGTTGGAAGTCTTCGCAATTGACAGGAGGAGCTGCGACCGCTGTCTGGTCGTTCACGCTCTGATCACTGGGGTCCATGCTTGAATGATGTAGCGGGCGATAAATCTTAAGTGCATAACAAAGGTCGTTTTCACGGTAAGTATACTCATAGAGGGTTGGACTTTGTCAAGATATAGTAAAATATCCGGCAATTTTCTCTTCGAATTATTGACTTTCTGATCTCACCATATGATTGGCTTAACCTCTTTCGTGGCAAAATTGATGATAACTATGATGTAAGCCTAAATAGTGAACTGACGCCTCTGCAGTGGCATGTGATGGGAGCCAAAGTCTCCCAGAAGTTGAAGCTTTAATGGCGAACAAACGTCCTCAACAGTCAACCCGGGGATTGGGGCGCGAGGGAACCCCCTCAGTGAACATGTGAACGCCATTGGCGCCACATCTACGGAGTAGTGGCATGACAGGCAGGTGACACGATAGTGGCGTAATATAGCAGTGGGGTGACATGGCAGGGGGTGACATCACAGTTGCTCATCCCCCCTTGTTAAAATACTATAATGCCATTCCACCTTGGTTGCAAGGTAAGATGTGTAGGGTAAAGTGAAGCTGATATCCCCACCCACGGGCAGCAATTATCAGAGCTTGCGTCACTAACATTAGTGACTGCTGTTTGTTTCCTTACCAGCCTTCAGAAGCGCGAGGCCAGCTTCTGTTCTGTTGCTCCTTACATCCACGGCCAAAAAACATAGCATACGGTGGCTGACTGATTTCAATCTCCGCTGCATTCGAGGTGAATGCTGCTCCTTGATGAAATGGGCTGGGGAAGTATGCACACCAAACAACCGCTCTTAAAGTTTAAACATTACGACATCAACTCTAAATGAGCAACCACACAAATTAGTAGAGGCCACGATTGTGTACTCCATGACGGATGGGTGGTGTATCTAACGCCTGAGCGCTACCATAACGGAGCAAGAGAAAAGAGACGCTAAAGAGTATATTCAAGCAAGAGGGATGCGATCGTAGGAATCCTAATGGCCACACACATACAGAGGGCTATATCAAAAGTCTTTGCCTACGCTAAAAACACTACTAGGGGGGTCTCGTCATTTCACTTCAGCTCAACCCCCCATTCGTCCCTCACGGGGGGGTTGTTAACTAAACAAAAGTCTGATAACTTAACAAGCTAAGATTAGTACCTAGAAAATAGGTGTGCATACTAGTAAAATTAAGTACCTACGTTTAATAAAATAACTCTCTTACTTATAATAGCGTATGCCCCTTTAAGTATTATAATGTAACTGCAATAGCAACTCTATATTACTATATCCTCTAATTGCTAGTATTACTAAAATACTATAACTTCAAACTATTATAATATTATGAGTTCTTTATTAATTAGTAATTAGAGTGGCTTATTTAGTAGCTTAGAATTAGAGCTATTAGTAATGTAAAAATGGATTTACTTTTATACTGAAAACCCTAATTTCTTATGTTATTATAAGGGGAACCTTAACGCTTATACTTAAGCTATAGTAGATTTTTTCTAGAAAGAGTTTTACTATTATAAGGGCTGAGACAGTATAAAAGCTAAAGGTTCTATATAAGAGACTTTAGTTTTATTTTAAAAGTATATAAATAGTCTTTTTAAGTTTTATATAATTAAGCTAAATACTTTATAAAGTATTAAAAAAGTATATTTTATATAATTAAGTTAAATACTTAAGATATAAAATAAAAAGTAATAGAAAACTATATTTATATTAAAGCTTTTTATTATAATTTTAACTAATTTATATATAAAAATAATATTAAATTTAAAAATATTTAAAACTTTAATAAAATTAGCTTTATAATTAAATATCTTTAAAAAGGCACTTTTATATAAATATTTTTAAAAGTTAAATAATTTATTTTAATTAATATATATATTACTACTTCTATAATTATAGTTTAAGTTAATTTTAGCTATTAGTAATTCTATTTCTAATTAATTAGTATTCTTTTTTACTTAAATTCTTTTTTATTTTACTTATAAAATAGCTCTATTTATATAATATTATAGTATTTATATATTTTATAATATAAAATATTTATAAAAGTAAATTAAAGTTTTCTCTTTTAGTAAAAAAGATATAAAGATTAATATTAATATTTAGTTTATTTTTTTAAATTTAATTATCTATTTATAAATAGTGTATAGTTAATATTTATTAAATAGTTACTTATTTTATTAAAATATAATAGTTAAATTTAACTTAAAAATATAAAGTAAGTTTAAATACAAAATATATAATTTAATAAATTAAAATATTATAATAAGTAATATAAATTACAGTTTAATAATAGTAAAATAGTAAATTTAATATAACTAAATATATTAATAGCTAGCAAAACTATTTATTTATAAAAGTATTAAATAAGTATTTATTAAAAGATTAATTAATATACTTTTAAATTTACTACTATTAAATAAAGAGAAAAATATAAAGAAAGAAATAATAAAAAGTAAAAAGAAAAGAAAATTAAAATCTTTTTAAAAAGACTTTAAACTTATAAAACTATTAGAAAAATAATAAATTAACTCAATAGAAATAGAAATATAAAACTTAATTAAAATTACTATATTAAGTAAAATACTAATAGATATTTAAATTTAAAATTATACTATTTATTATTATTTTAACTTTTTTACTTTAAAAACTTTAAAGAAAAAAAGTATATATTTAAATTTAAAAGTATTTTATAGTATAATATTATTTAATTTTTATTCCTATAAAAACTCTTTATAAAAATAAAAATATTATTCTTTTTTAATAAACTATAAATAAAGTAAAAATAAATAGAAAATAATTAAATAGAAAAGTATAGCTATAATAATTATAATATAGTTTTTGATAAGAAATTAATATATAGCTATTTTGACTTTATTAACTTTATATAAAATAAAAAGCTAAAACATAAAAAAGAAAAATATAAAAAAAACTAAAGAAAAAAAAAGAATAAAAAAAGAATAAAAATAAAAAATAATTGTTAAAATAATTATTATTTTAATAAAAAAGATACTATTTATTATTAAGTATTAAACTTAAGCTATTACTTTTAAAGCTAAAAATAATATTAATAACTATAAGCTAATATTAATAGTTAAAAAAGCAGTTTATAGAGAAAGTTATATTTTAATATAGAAATACTATAGCTATAATTAAATAATAGAATTCCCTCTATTAAATAGAGCTAGCTTATATATATATTAATTAATCTATATTAAATTTTTTCTATTATTTAAAGCTCTAACTTATATCTAAAGGTCTATTAATTACTTTACTATTTAAAAAAAGAGAAAAAAAGAAAAATAATAATAAAAATAAAAAAACTTTTAAATAAATACTATTACTAATTTTTATTTTAAGTTTTAATTTAACTTTTTTAATTTTAACTTTACTATTTATAGTTAATAACTTTACTATTTACAGTTAATAATTTTACTATTTATAAATAATAATTTTCACTTAATAAGAAAACCTAATATTTAAATTTACTGTATTTTTATTATATATATTATAATTGTTAAAACTTAAGTTTAAATTTTAAGCTGCTTTTCTTCTATTTATTAGAATTTTATTTAACTTTTTCACTCTATTTTAACCTTAATATCTAGAGTTATAAATTTTATAACTTAACCTCTAGAATACCTTAAGATTTTTAATACCTATATTAACTTAAGTTATTTAAATTCACCCTCTAGCTAGTACTCTAGCTAGCTATTATCTATACTACCTCTATATAATATAAAAGCTCTTTAAACTAAAAGTTATATATCTTTTTATTAATACTATTAATAAAGTTCTTTTACTCTTAAATTAGCTATTTAATTTTAAAGGTTTTAGCTAATATTAATAAAGTAGCTTTTTCTATTTAGATAAATAATAAATTAATATAAGTAATTTAATTTCTCTATAAATTTAATCTATTAATATTATCTAAAAAGAGATTACAGCTAAAAATAGCTAATATAATCTTCTATTAAATACTTAATAACTAAACTCTATTTAAAGAGAATCTTAAGAGTCTAAAAAGCCTATAGCTCTAAAGAAATTAGCAATATATAGAGTATTTTATTTTCTTTACTTTATTTTTAGTATTATATTAATACTTAATATTATATAGGTATAAGAGGTAATTAATATACCCTAAGTTTCTACTAGTATTAAATTGTACAGTTTAATAGATAATTATAGCTATAATAGAAATTGAAATTAAATAATTAAAGTTAAAGAAATTAGATATTTATTAAAAGGGAAATTAGCCTTTTAATAATAAAAAATATCTCTCTTATATCTTATTACTTAAAATAAGATTACTATCTTAAGGTTATTATCTATAAATAGTAAGATTATTAACTGCAGATAGTAAGGTTATTAACTACAGATAGTAGAATTAAAGTTAAAAGAGTTAAATTAAAGCTTAAGGTAAAAATTAGTATATAATAACCTTATTATTTAGTTACTATTTTTTCTATTACTAAGTGTAGTATTAACTATTTATCTTTATTATTTAAAAAATACTATATAGCTTTAATCTATTTAATAATATTAAGTAAAGCTAAAAAAAAAAAAAGAAAACTAAATAAATAATAATTTTAAAATAGTAATTTTATTTTAAATAATAAAATATAAAAAAAACTAATATCTCTTATTATTAAAAAAACTAACCTTTTTTTAAATAATTATTAAAAAATTTTAACTTTTATTATAGCTATTTTAATTATTTATTAAATTTTATAATTTAATATTAATAAAAACTTAAAGTATACTAATGTATATAATAAGTAAGTGAGCCAAATAAGTAAGTAAGCTAAACCAGTTTTACACCTTAAAGTGCGATTTTTAAGAAATTTCTTAAAAATTTAAACTAGGCTTAAAATATATATAGTTTAAGATATAAGTCTATTAATTTAATAATAATAATAATAAAATTTCTTATATTTTTAAAAAAAAAAGTTTATGAAGTTATTTAAGAAAATCTTATTTATACTGTTCTTTTTCTTATTTTTATTTTTAAAAAGCTAAATAATTTTTTTAAAAATCTAGAAAAAAATACTATCTTATAACTTTTTTATTTATATATCTAAATTTAATTCCCTAAAACCCTCAAAATTATATAGCTACTTTTAGGAAATTGAAAATTATAACTTTTAGCTGTACAGTATAAGTACCTTACTTACTTATTTAACTTACTTACTTATTATATATGTTAATTATCTTTTACATTTATATAATATTAAGTATTAATATAATATTAAAAGTAAAATAGAGAAAATAAAATACTTTATATATTACTAATTTTTTTTAAAACTATAAACTTTTTAATTTATTAAAATTCTTTTTAAATAGAGTTTATTTATTAAGTATTTAATAAAAGATTATATTAGCTATTTTTAGCTATAATCTCTTTTTAAATAATATTAATAAATTAAATTTATAGAGAAATTAAATTACTTATATTAATTTATTATTTATTTAAATAGAAAAAATTACTCTATTAATATTAGCTAAAATCTTTAAAATTAAATAGCTAATTTAAAAGTAAAAAAACTTTATTAATAATATTAGTAAAAAGATATATAACTCTTAATTTAAAGAGCTTTTATATTATATAGAGATAGTATAAATAATAATTAATTAAAATACTAATTAAAAAGTAAATTTAAATAACTTAAGTTAATATAAAATATTAGAAATTTTAAGGTATTTTAAAAATTAAGTTATAAGATTTATAACTTTAAATATTAAAGTTATAATAATTATAAAGTAAAAAAGTTAAATAGAATTCTAATAGATATATATTAATATATAAAAAAAAAGTTTTATAGTATAGCTATAATATACTATTTTAAACTACTTATTAACTTAAAGTATTAAAATTATTATAATTAAGTTTAATATTATAGTTATAGTTACAGTTAACTAAAAAGTTTTATAAATAGAATATTAAGTTAGAAAATAAGTTAGTACTATTAAGAGATTAAAAAAGATAAACTGTAAAGATATTATAGTAGTAGGAAAGTAAGAAGTTTTAGTTATTATAGTTAGAGTAATAAATAGAAGGTAGGATATTATAAAATAGTTATAATTTAAAAAAGATATAAAAACTAATAGTAGGAAACTGTAATTTATCTATCTATTTATTATCTATTTATTACTAAAGCTATTAATTATTATAATTAATATTAGTTAAAAGATTCTATAGAAAGAAGAAAGTAAATTTTTAAAATAGAGTCTTTTTACCCATAATTTATATAATACTTCTAAATAGAAATAGTAATAGTAATTAAACTATTTTAATTATTAACCTTTTATATTAAAATTTATTATTATTTTTCTAATTTAAAATAGACTTTTAAAATAACTTTTTATTTCTTATAAAATTAAACTATATAAATTAATATAAAAAGATTAGCTATTTTAAATAAAACTTCTTTTAGAAAACTATTATCTATTTATTGTCTATTATTTTTACTACTTTTAGTTATTATTAGTATTTTATTATTAAAGTACTTTATTTATAGAGATTCTTAAATAAAAATATTAACTTTTATTATTTTTCTTTTTTTACTATATAATAGTAACTTATTAAGAAATAAAATATTATAAAATAGATTTATAACATACTTAATAAATAAGTATAAATAAAAATTTCTTAATTTCTTTTTCTTCTATTTAATTAATTAATTCTTAACTACTAAATATATCTCAATTTAATAATAAAGCTTCTATAATTCTTACTTTTTAAACTCTTTAAAATAACTTAAAATTAAGTCTTTAATATACTGTAAATATCTACTAGATTTATTTTTAGACTTTATATTACTAACAGAAGGGTATTTAATTTCAATATAATCTTATTTCTAACTTATAAAGACTATTTAATTTAGAGGAGCAAATTATTATTCAGTTTATTCTTAACTTAAATTTATAAGAATTTCCTCTATAACTATATAGTATTAAAGAAATAGCTAACTAACTGCTTACTAACTATAATATATTATCTATTAGTAAGTATTAAGCTTTAAACTTTATTAAGTAATAACTAAAGCTTAAGATATATTTTTTTTATAAATATAACTATTAGAGAGCTAAATATAAAAATCTAATAATTATTTGCAATTAATTTAGACTTATAGAGAATATAATTGCAAAATATAGTATTAACCTAACTGATATCTATAACTTTAATAAGACTGGCTTTATAATAGGTATTATTATAAGTAGAATAGTTATTATAGATACAGATAAATATAGAAATCTAAAATCAGTATAGCCTTAAAACTGAAAATAGATTATAGTTATTCAGGTAATTAATATAGAAGGCTAGGCAATCTAGCTATTTATTGTAGTTACAGGCTAATATTATCTTACTAATTAGTACTGAAAAAGTAACCTCTTAGGCAATTAGACTCTTATAATAACTTAAAATAACTGGACTGATAATAAGATAGATTTTAAGTAGCTTAAGCACTTTAACTAATATATAAAGAATTAATTAACTAGTTATTATTATTTTCTAATTTTTTAATAGATATAAAAGTCACCACTCTATTAACTTTAAGAAATATTATAAAGAAAATAATATTATTACACTTTATATACTGTCTTATTTATCTTATTTACTTTAGCCTCTTAATATTAAGTACTTTAGGCTGCTTAAAACAGTCTATAGTTGTAAGGGGCGCGCCCTGAGTTTGTCCAACAGTAGGGTTCCGTGTATTGAGTATTTTAAGCTAAGGAGAGAGAAGGAAGGAAGGAGCGACCTCGCTGAGAAGTCGCTGTGAAAACTCTGCGCGCTCGTTACGTAGCCGGGTGTAAGTTCCCCCGGGCCGGGCTCTAGCCCAGTCCCTCACTTCAGGCCCAGCCTCTGACATTAATATAATACTAAAAATAAAGTAAAGAAAATAAAATACTCTATATATTATTAATTTTCTTTAAACTATAGGCCTTTTAGCTTATTAAGATTCTCTTTAAATAGAGTTTATTTATTAAGTATTTAATTGGAATTTATATTAGCTATTTTAAGCTATATTTTCTTTTTAAATAATATTAATAAATTAAATTTATAGAGAAATTAAATTATTTATATTAATTTATTATTTATTTAAATAAAAAAGATTACTCTATTAATATTAGCTAAAAGTTTTAAAATTAAAAAGCTAATTTAAAAGTAAAAAAACTTTATTAATAATATTAATAAAAAGATATATAACTTTTAGTTTAAAGAGCTTTTATATTATATAAAAATAGTATAAATAATAGCTAGCTAGAATATTAATTAAAAAGTAAATTTAAAATTATTTAAATAAATTAATATAAATATAAGAAATTTTAAGGTATTTTAAAAAGTTAAGTTATAAAATTTATAGCTTTTAAATATAAAAATTAAAATAGCTATACTTTAATAAAAAAGTTAAATAAAATTTTAATAGATATAAAAAAAGCAGTTTAAAATTTAAACTTAAGCTTTAATAATTATAATATATATAATAAAAATACAGTAAATTTAAAATATTAAATTCTCTTATTAAAAAATTAACTCTTTTTATATTTTATTATTTAAAATAAAATTACTATCTTAAGGTTATTATTTATAAATAGTAAAATTATTAAGTATAAATAGTAAGATTTCTAACTATAAATAGTAAAGTTATAAACTATAAATAGTAAAATTAAAATTAAAAAGATTAAATTAAAGTTAAAAGTAAAAATTAATATATAGTAATTTTATTATTTAATTACTATTTGTTTTTACTCTTAATAAAGAAACCTAATATTTAAATTTACTATATTTTTATTATATATATTATAATTACTAAAGTTTAAATTTAGATTTTAAGCTGCTTTTTTTCTATCTGCTAAAATCCTATTTAATCTTTTTATTCTATAGCTATTTTAACTTTAATATCTAAAGTTATAAAACTTAATAACTTAACTTTTAAAATATCTTAAAATTCCTAATATCTATATTAACCTATTTTTATTTAAATTTACTCTTTAGTTAGTACTCTAGCTAGCTATTATTTATACTATCTTTATATAATATAATAGCTTTTTAAACTAAAGGTTATATACAATTTTACTAATACTATTAATAAAGTTTTTTACTTCTATATTAGCTGTTTAATTTTAAAGGTTTTAGCTAATATTAATAGAGTGGCTTTTTCTATTTAAATAAATAATAAATTAATATAAGTAATTTAATTTCTCTGTAAATTTAATCTATTAGTATTATTTAAAAAGAGATTACAGCTAAAAATAGCTAATATAATCTTCTATTAAATACTTAGTAATTAGACTCTATTTAAAAAGAATCTTAATAGATTAAAAAGCCTATAGTTCTAAAGAAATTAGTAATATATAGAGTATTTTATTTTCTTTACTTTACTTTTAGTATTATATTAATTCTTAATATTATACAAATATAAGAGGTAATTAGTATACTTTAGGTTTCTACTAGTATTAAATTATATAGTTTAATAGATAATTATAATTATAATAGAAATTAAAATTAAATAATTAAAATTAAAGAAATTAAATATTTATTAAAAGGGAAATTAGCGTTTTAATAATAAAAGATATTAATCTCTTTTATATCTTATTACTTAAAATAAAGTTATTATTTTAAGGTTATTATCTATAAATAGTAAGATTATTAACTGTAAATAGTAAAATTAAAGTTAAAAAAGTTAAATTAAAGCTTAAAGTAAAGATTAATATATAATAACCTTATTATTTAGCTACTATCTCTTCTATTACTAAATATAGTACTAACTGTTTATCTCTATTATTTAAAAATACTATATAACTTTAATCTATTTAATAATATTAAGTAAAGCTAAAAAAAGAAAAATTTAAATTACTATTTTAAAATAGTATATTATAGAATATATAGAGATTAATAATTTATAATTATACTAAGTATTTATTTTTTAATAAGAAAATTTAATATTGAAATTTACTGTATTTTTATTATATATATTATAATTACTAAAGCTTAAGTTTAAGTTTTAAGCTATATTTTTTTCTATTTATTAAAATTCTATTTAACTTTTTAGCTAAGTTATAGCTAGTTTAATTTTAATATTTAATAAGGTTATTAACTGTAAATAGTAAGATTATTAACTGTAAATAATAAAATTAAAGTTAGAAAAGTTAAATTAAAACTTAAAGTAAAAACTAATATATAATAACTTTATTATTTAGCTATTATTTCTTCTATTACTAAATATAGTACTAACTATTTATTTTTTATTATTTAAAAATACTATATAGCTTTAATCTATTTAATAATATTAAGTAAAGCTAAAAAGAAAATAAAAAACTAAATATTAACTATTTATTTTTATTATTTTAAAAATATAATATAGTTTTAATTTATTTAATAATATTAAATAAAGCTAAAAAAAACTTAAAATCTTTTAAAGACTATTTATTATTATAATATTTTCTTTTTATTATATATATATAAATAAAATATAAAAACAACTTATTTTTATTAAAAATATATTAAAATATAAACTTTTAAATACTACTTATTACTATAATATTTATTTTCTTTTATTATTTATTTATAAATAAAATATAAAAATTATTTATTTTTATTAAATATATATTAAAATATAACTTTTAAGTATTATTTATTACTATAATATTTATTTATATATTCTTTTTTTACATATAAATAAAGTATAAAAACTATCTATTTCTATTAAAAGTATATTAAAATATAAACTATTAAATATTACTTATTACTATAATATCTATTTCTTTTTATTATTTACTTATAAATAGCGTATAAAATTTATTTATTTTTATAAAGAATGTATTAAAATATAAACTTCAAAATATTACTTACTACTATAATATTTATCTTTTTTTTTTTTTACTTATAAATAAAATATAAAAACTATTTACTTTTATAAAGAATATATTAAAAATATAAACTATTAAATACTATTTATTACTATAATATTTATTTCTTTTTATTATAATATTAATATTCTTTATATAAAAAAAGTAAATAACTTTAAAAAAATAAAATAAAAGTATTTTATATATAAATAGTTAAACTTTTTCTTATAAAAACTCTATATATTATAAATTTCTCTAAAGAAATCTATTAAAAAGTCTTTAAAATATTATTAATATATTTTCTAATAGTAAGCTTAAAAGTTATAAAATAAAATATATTTAACCTCTTTAAGATATTCTAAATAGTATTTATTAAACTATTTTAGAATTTCTTTAAGATATCTTAAGATTTCTTTAAAAAATATTAAATAAAAAAGATTTTAAAAACTTCTAAATAATTCCTTAGAATTTCTCTAAATAAAGATAAAAAAAAAGAAAAACTTTAGATAGTTAGAAAGAGTGTATATTTATTTTAATTTATATTTTATAATTTAAAAAATCTATTTCTAAAAGAGATTTTATTATTTTTAAAGTTAATACAGAATTTACTTAAGTTTATTTTCTATACTGTAATTAGCTTATAGAAATTTTAATAGCTTATAGCTATTTATTTAAAACCACTATATATAGCTTTATTAAGTGTATAGGGATTTTAATTAGCTGTAGCTACTAGTAATATACTTATTCTACTAGTTATCTTTAATTAGAAAAATAAATATTAATTAGGCAGTAAGAGCTCTTTAGAGGAAAAAGATAGAGTAACTATAAATAGCAGTATACTTAAGAATATACTGGAGTGTATAGAGAGGAGAGTAAGTAGTATTATTATTGTTACTACAGGTTGTGGATATATTGCAAATCTCTACAAATTAAGAGCAAGAAGATTAATAAATATAAGAAGATCTAAGGATGATAGTGTTGCAAGATGTTATTGCTGATAGCTTAACGAAAGGGGTATAGTCGGCCTCCCACATAATACCTGTCGGAGAGGCTTGCTTATGTAGCTTATATATACCTAACAATAGCATTACGATCACTTACTTAAAGCCAAAATTGTCAAATAACGACGACAGCGAACTTCTAAAGGACACCATCCTTCCACATGACAGCGCCCTGGACTTGTGCCCGCTCTGTGCGCTGTTCTCCAGAAAAGGAGTCCGTCGCGAGGAGAGCATCTGCATATCAGGGTATTTGATTACGTCAATAGCAAAGACTCAGCAGATAATAGGATACAAGGCGCAGCAAACAGTCCTCTATGGAGAACTCATTCATTGCTACCGGACAGAGCTGTGGGCCTGGCGGATTGTAGCTCGTCCCGATAGATGGTGAGTCTCTTTGCGTAGTGCCTCTGATCCAAGTACGCCACCCTCAGCTGCTGCTGGGGCTCGGGTGACTCTCGACGTTGGGTATTTTGGTACAAGGAGAAATATGGCACTGGGGAAGCAGTAAAGGTGATTTTAGATGTTATAACAGACGTTGCATTCCCGAGTATAAATGCCTAATAACTGGGCGGGGCAACTTTCCAACACAGCCTAATAACTTCCCTAACATTGGGCAACAACATCTTGACCAGCAGCAGTTGCGTCAGCAAGAGCATTTTGCGCGTCCCCAACCGCGGCGTCAGAGCTATCAGGGGAGTTAGCAGATCGAAAATAGGGACGGTATAAGTTTCCTAACGCTCTTTACATACCTGTCGCCAGAGTTCAAAGCAGCACCCATAGCCTGTAGGCCGGCCTCAACCTCGGTACGGCCTTCATCAGGAGGCGCCTCGCCTGCGACAATAGCGCTGGCAATCTGGGAGATACCAGCGTTGGCCTGGTTGAGGCCAGCAGATGCCGCCGCCGAGGTAGCCGGGTCTTGGATATTGCCGATGGCATCGCCGGCGTCACCTAGAGCGCCCACGATGCGCACGCGGGCAAGGTTGCACTGGATGCTTCCCAATTGGCCCAAGAGCTGGCGGGGCTCGAGGGGAGCTTTCGTGTTGAATAAGTGTCAGCGTCTCAAGAACCAGGTGCATCAAACGGAGATATACATACCAGCCTGGGTGATAGTGGCGACGCTGGCCAAGAGAGTAACGAGAACGAATCGAGAACCGAACATATTGAAGAAGGATGCGGTTTGTTCTGAACTAAGAAAAGTCTGTAGTTGGAAAAAAGCGAAGGAAGTAATAGGGAACCAGCCCAAAGAGTGAAGAAAGAAGTGATAAGAGAACGGATTAAAGCGGTGCTGAAATTGTGCTGTAGATGGAGAGAGACCAAGACAATCATCACACTTGGGAACTTGAGTTATATAATAATTTTTCGGGCGCTCATATCAACCCTTCAGCGGCAATGTTTAAGACGCGACCAGGGGACCCTTGCCAAACCGCAACTTTTGCGATTGGATGCTAGGAAATTACCTGAAACCATTGATGAAATTCTATTCCCTGAATGCGATTCATTCCACAGGCAAAAAACAACAAAACATTATCCAGACACCGGGTGTTTGGGATCTGTGGGAGACCCCTGGAGGGGTCTGTTCATTTCAAGTCTTGAAAAGCTGCCTAGCTTACTCGGTAATATTACCTTCTCGGGTGCTAAGAAACCACCAGACCTCCTGAAGATCCACTAGTGAATCAAAAACGGGGTTTGAACTGTATCTCCTCGTGTATCGATGCCGCGATATTGGCTCCACTACTGTATGCCAGCCTTGTCGGTCGGTTCTGGCCCGACCTGATTTAATGTGTCCAGGGATACGCCATTCGGAAACTCTGAATTCAGGGTCTACAGCATCAAACTCTCAAAACACCTTTGCCCGGAAGACAGCCGGTCCCTCTCATGCAGTCGGCATCAGCCGTGTCAACACTGGTTTTCTATTTTTGGTACAGCCATATCATCAGCCCAAGATCGTGTTTATGAAGGCCGATGGTAGCCAGCCACATGTGCACTGGATCGACAAAAGATTTCACTCGCCATAGATGGGTGCATAGAGCTCAGGTGCAACGACTTTTGCGAATAGAAATATGCAAATGGTATTTCGTAGTCTAGTACCTAAGTGCATTAGGGTTCCATCTTCCACATAGAAATAAGCGAATATATATAATCATGCTTTTAACCTTCTTGTCACGGATAAGAGGATATATAATTAAATTGAAGGTATAAATTGTAAATCTTCGATGCTTACTAACTTGAACTGAAAGCTGAGGTTTTTAACGTCCCAATGTTGAATCTAGCAGATGGAAATGATCATGTGTGTGAGAAGCTCTTGCTATTCTTCCTATCTAATAGAGGGTCTTCGAGGTCAGTCTTATAGATGAAGATGACCTCGGATGACCTCAGACAGCCGAGAGGCTCCGGATGGTCCGGAGTCTTTGGCTTCAGCTAGCTATTGATAAAACCAAGGAAAAGCTAGGCCTGTGACGAGGCCCGTGACGAGGCCTGTGACGAGGCAGGTGGCGATGGACGCCTATGATGAAGGAAGGAATAGCTAGGAAAACCTTCACTGTTGCAATAGCCGCAGAAATCCGATATCCCGATATCCTGATACATGTGACACCCAATCGAGGCAGATTGATTTTCATCCCCAGTATTAGGCAAATAAGATAGTCGATGATGCCTCGACTTCATCACCTCTCCAATCTTCAAAGAACATTCTTTGCATTCGGCAACATCTAAAGAACTTCATGCCAGGGCGGCCCCTTGAAGGGCAAAAGGAAATCGATTCTTTTTTTGGTGAACACGAAGAGCTAATGAAAGGATTGCATGCGGCAACGGTGGTGTCAAGAGGGAATATACCAGAACATTATCGCCACATTACCGTCATTGTCATTTAAATGAGCGGCAAGGAGAAATATTTCTTCTTAACTTGGAAGACCACAACTAACTGATCTGGGTGCCAATATGCTGTGGAGTGTTTAGCTTCGGCTATGTCGCACCTTACTTAATGTAAATCGTTATTAATAAAAGGAGCTGGCCATGGATCCTGAATTGGTGAAGCTATCAGTTGGATAAAAAAAAAAGGTCCAAGATTTGCATCGAATAAGCGCATCGAGCTGCTGTCCCGGCTGGCCCCTGAAGGCATTGGCTTTTTGTTTCTCCCCCTTTCGTTCAGGGTAGAAACATGGTTTACCCCGAACCTGACAGTCATAACACTTAGGCTTGCCGCGGTTGCATCGTATCTAGAACCCTCTAAGCAGATGATCCAACCCAAGTGTGGCAGTGTGGTCTGGAGGCCAACGGAGTAAGTGAATGAGGCCATGGTAGGGTGCTTTCCTTTTTGGGTGTTGCAGCCGCATACATGCACCGTTTAGGACGCGTGTCAGCCTTTCAAGTCGTCAGTAGCATGCTAGGTCTGCCTGAGAGGAGCCGAGGATTAGCTGTCATACTTACCGCCAGCGCATGTTGGCTGCAAGGCGGTTGCACGGAATAATCTATACAGAAACATAAAAGGAAAACCGAAGCAATGCCAATCACCCAACATTTGAATGGGATATAGGGGGGTGGTGTCCTAACTCACGGGCGTTGGAGGGATCACACGTAGAATCTAATGCAGTAAACGCTCAGGTCCTTTTGAGCCAGTACAGTTACTATAACATTGCACTGCTTAAGGTACCGATGCATAATTACGACCCATACGCGCTGCATATGATGGGATATCTACTAAGCTTGTGAAATTGGTACCCTCAGTTCTTTTCTCTCTATGGTATTTCTTCTTATGCTATGCCCATGTCCTCCGAATTCTGCCTCTGGTTTCTTCTTACTAAACCAGTCAGCTTGCGGAGAGTTAAGAATTGCTCCCACTTCGGACCCTGGGTATTCCGAACAGCGAGAGACAGTTCTAGAAGTCTGCTTCTCCAGCCCTAGCAAGGATGGAGTGGACCTCGGGATTGTGCCACCAGCAGCACCTCACCCTTAATGGAGCGGAACAACAAACACTGTGGCTTATTTTCACCGTGCATGTACGTGGCAATCTACTGCTCTCCGCCTTTACCGCCCTAGTGACCCGGCAACAAGTCGACTGCAGGGCCAGTGGCACCTAATCCTCACGGCCTGTCAAAAAGCTCTGATATAAGAGGCTGCCTGCTCCACCAAAGGCGGGTTGCTGCTGGTACAGAGTTCAGAAAAGACAGTTTATTCGTTATTTGAGCATCTTATTTCGTTCCAAAAGGTCATCTCGTTCAAAATAGCAATCAATTGAGCTCTCTCTCATACGTCAGTTGATGCCAAGATATCATCAGCTATGAGTCGAACTCGGCGTATTTCCTATTCCTTGCATTGTGCTTTTCTTGTCTTTTCTCACCCCATTCCTTGTGATTCTTGCACACTTCCTGTCAAGGTTCCAGGTGGGGTGGCTAAGGCTCGATGTCTTCCGACGAAAATCACGTCATCAGGCCCGGGAAGCCCGCTCCCTTCACTAGGCCTATTTAGTTAAAAGAATTAACCCATCAAGAGTGCCTAATAAACAGATTCGTTCACTATAATATTAAAAACTATATAGCAATAATCTAAGATAGCAGCAATAAGAGATTTACTTCTATAAAGGAGAAACAGCCGGCTTAGGTCCTGATCGGTAACGCCGGCCAAAATGGCCGGCGGACTGCATGAGAGACTTCTATCTTATGAAATAGGTGGGGCTGTACTCTTGTACCGTCCCACCCTTCAATTGACAGCGCTATGCCCAATTTGAAGCTATCGCACACCGCCTTTGGCGTCCCCGGATCTTCTTCATCGTGCGCGGGGCAGCCTTGTCATCGTCGTTGCTAGAGATCCTGCCTGTGTCAGTGATCTAAGTGACCTGCTAATGCTGCCGATACAGCCTGACTGCGATGTACCTTCGATCTCGATGCCCGAGATGTCCTATTGTCGGCCTCTAGCTGGGCTGTCTTACACTCCCGCTGAAATCCACTGGGATGGAGGTAGTTAACGGACTAGGTGTTATTCTTCTTCGACAAGCTATATATAGTAAAGCGTAACGGCTAACTTAATAGCTTAAAGATCTAACTAATATGCTAGGTTTAGGACCTTTTGATAATTCTATTTTAGGATAATTAGCCTAAGGTATATTAGAATAGTAAGATCTTTAAGTATAAGCTATATTATTTTTAAGACTTTTAGTAGGTTTTTTAAGAGATCTATAAGTTTTTAGAATTATTATATAGTTTTAATATAAAGAAGCTTTTAGTTAGCCGGTAGAATAAGAAGATATTTATTAAGAGGTTTTTCAGTATAGTAAAATAGATACTATAAAATAAACTGCTAATAGGAAATAGAATTAGGATTAATACTTATAAAGAAATATTCTCTAGTAACTTCTATATTAAAATATAGATTAGAAAAGTCTATAAAGATATTAGTATTAGTCTGGAAATATAGAAGATAGTACCTACTATAATAGTTAGTATAGAAGACTGTAAGAGTAATAAAAATAATAACTTTAAAAAGAAAAATCTATATTAATATTCTCTCCCTTTTAGAAAAGATATTAATAAAGATACTAATAAGAAAGAAGATTTAGAGACTCTAATAGTAACTACTTAAGATATTTTATTTATACTAATACTTTAATAATAGTTCTTATTTATACCAGCTTAAAAAGTTTTTATCTATACTATTTTAAGGGGCCTTATTCTTATTTACACTCCTACTATAGAGCAGCTTAATAGTAAGCTTCTTATATTAGGTAATTTTAATCTCTTTAAATAAAGCTACTTTCTTAAGGCTACAAAAGAGATATAAGTAAGCTAATATCTCTTTAAGTAGTAATAACTTAATAGAAGCTTTCTTAAGGTTAATAGACTGAAAAAACTAGCTTTCTAAAGTAGAGGATATAGAAAAGGCGCTATTAAACTATTAGAAGCTACTATAAGAAAAAGAAGAGGAAAATCTTAATTTTTTAGGGTAAGTAGCTATATAGTTTTTAGCTTTATTAATAAAAGCTATAACTTAAAATACTTTAAAGTCTAAGGATATAAAAAGACAGATTATAAAGAGAGAGTTTTCTTTAAGTTAATAATAAAGTTAGAGAAATAAGGCTATAGTAGTTAATAGAGTAATATTTACTAATTAGGCTATTAGTAGTAATACTTATAGTACTATAAGTACTATAGTTATAGCCTAATTAGTAGTTAGTACCCTATAATATATACTATAGTTATTACTATTTTATTCTTACAGTCTGGCTAGCTATTAGCTATCTATAATTAATACTAGCTCTTTTTAATTTTTATATTAATAGTATATTATAGTAACCTAACCTACTATAAGCTTCCTATAATATTCTATAACTAATACTAACTCTATTTAAATTTTACTACTAATATACTTACTTTTCCTATAATATCTTTAACTTCTATATTTTTATTAAGCTGCTCTTTAAACCCTATAAGCTCTATAAGCCCTACACACAATATATTTATTATATATATTTTAAATTCACTATATAAGTATATTCTGAAGATTTAGTTCTATTTAGCTATTAATAATACAGTTAGTATACTATTAAGCTGCTTTTAGTACCTTTAAGTCCTAAGTTATAAGCCCCTTAATATATTCTATACTGTCCAGCTTTTTTTTCTTCTAACTAAATAAAGTTATATAGAGACTGGTAACTGTATATATAATTTAAACTTAATTTTTAAATATATATTTAGGTATACTACTGCAGATAATTTTAAACTTCTACTTATAGCACCTAAAGATATACTTAACAATAGTATAAAGCTGAGTATACTGCTTATTAAAAAGCTTCTTTAGGGTCTATAGCTTTTAACCTATATTATTCTAATCTTAAAGATAGTAATATATATAAGGATATGGAATAATAAGGCTCTTTCTCAATCTAAATTCTATATCTACTATATAAAAGCGGCTATTAGGGATTATAAAGGAATATATATATACCTCTCTAATTAATAAGGTATTATTTATTAACCCCTCTGCTCCAGTAAGTATATATAAGAATAGCCTATTAAATATTACTGCAGTTAGTATATTCTAAGAGATATTATTCTTTTAAAACTAAAATCTCTTCTATTTCTATAATAAAATAAAGATATATAAATATACATTCTATTAATAGCTCTAATAGCACTATTAAACTGTATAAACTTAAGGTTAAGCTTAACCTTAGGAGATATATAAGTTAGCTCTAAAAGATAAATAAACTTTATATATAGATACTATATTAGAATAATAACCTAATAGAAAATAGCTGAGACTGTACTCTATACTATTTTAAACTGATATACAGTATTCTGTTAAGGCTTGTTAAATATAACGATCTAAAGGAATACTATAATCTTATATTTAATATTGTAATGCTGGGTATTATAAAGAGATATATAGAGCTAGAGCTACTTATAGAGTAATTAAAATACTGTTTTTAATATTTAAAATAGATTATTAAATATTATATCTAGTGCTACTAGCAGCTATAAGCAATATAACCTTGTTAGAGCTAGGCTAGTGTTATAATAAGATATTAGTATAATAGGGAGAGTTCTTTTTTTTCTCTGTAGTAGATAGCTGCTAATAACAGTATCTAGAATTATAAGGGTAGTAATACTAGCAGTAAGATTATTAAGGTTATTGTTATTACAATAGGAAAGCTTTATTCTAAGCTCTAGCTAAAGCAGGCCTAATAATATTACAATATAGTTACAATAACAATATTGGGGTTAAATATAGCTATAAGAGTTATTAGTAATATAAGGCTGCTAGCTATTTAACTGGCAGGAAAAATCCGGTTAAAATAGCTGGCAGAAAAACACTAAAAAGTGATATATTTCTTAGCATCTAGGCCTCTTATAGTTACCTATACAGCCCCTACTAATAAGATATATTAATAATAGGGATTTTTATTATAATATATAAGTGGAGTCTGTATTTGCTGATTTATCCTAAAAAACAGTGGCAGAAAGAGAATAGTAGCTCTTAGCAGCTGAGTTGTATAAGATTTAAGTCTGCCAGCTATTTTAGCTGGTGTTACCAATTAGAACCTTAGCTAGATAAATGTAGATATTGTAGTTACTAGTTTCTGAGGGTATTCTAGTATAGAAACTACAGCTTAAGGTTCTAATTAGTAATACTGGCTAAAATGGCCGGCAGACTTAAATCTTGTATAACTTAGCCGCTAAAAGCTGCTATTTCCTTCCTGCTACTATTTTCTAGGATAAATCAGCAAATACAGACTCTACTTATATATTATAATAAAAATCCCTATTATTAATATATCTTACTAGTAGAGGCTGTATAGGTAACTGTAAGAGGTCTAAATGCTAAGAAATACATCACTTTTTGATGTTTTCTGCTAGCTATTTTAACTGGATTTTTCCTGCTAGTTAAATAGCCGGCAGCCTTATATTGCTAATAACTCTTATAGCTGTATTTAACCCTAATATTATTATTGTAACTGTATTGTAATATTGTTAGGCCTACTTCAGTTAGGGCTTAGAATAGAGCTTTTCTATTATAATAATAATAACCTTAATAATCTTACTGTTAGTATTACTACTCTTGTAATTCTAGATACTGTTATTAGTAGCTGTCTGCTGTAGAGGAAAGAGAGGGCTCCCCCTACTATACCAGCATTTTATTATAATATTGGCCTAGCCCTAATAAGGTTATATTACTTATAGCTGCTAGTAGTATTAGATATAATATTTAATAATCTATTTTAGATATTAAAGATAGTATTTTAATTGCTTTATAAGTAGCTCTAGCTCTATATATCTCTTTATAATACCTAATATTATAATGTTAAATATAAGGTTATAGTGTTCCTTTGGATTGTTATGTTTAATAAGCCTTAGCGGAATACTGTATATTAATTTAAAATAGTATAAAGTACAGTTTTAGCTATTTTCTATTAGGTTATCATTTTAATACAGTATCTATATATAAAGTTTATTTATCTTTTAGGGCTAACTTATATATCTCTTAAGGTTAAGCTTAACTTTAAGTTTATACAGTTTAATAGTGCTATTAGGGCTATTAATAGAATATATATTTATATTTTTATTCTGTTATAGAAATAGAAGAGATTTTAGTCTTAAAAGAATAATATCTCTTAGAATATACTAACTGCAGTAATATTTAATAGGCTGTTCTTATATATACTTGCTGGGGCAGAGGGGTTAATAATATAATACCTTATTAATTAGGGAGGTATATATATATTTCTTTGTAATTTCTAATGGCTGCTTTTATATGGTAGATATAGGATTTAGATTGAGGAAGAGCCTTATTATTCTGTATCCTTATATATATTACTACCTTTAAGATTAGAATAATATAGGTTAGAAGCTGTAGACCCTAAAGGAGCTCTTTAATAAGCAGTATACTCAGCTTTACACTATTATTAAGTATATCTTTAGGTGCTGTAAGTAGAAGTTTAAAATTATCTATAGTAGTATATCTAAATATATATTTAAAGATTAAATTTAAATTATATATATAGTTACCAGCCTATATAACTTTATTTAATTAGAAGAAAAGAAGCTAAATAGTATAGAGTATATTAAGGGGCTTATAACTTAAGACTTAAAGATACTAAAAGCAGCTTAATAGCATACTGACTGTATTATTAGTAGCTAAATAGGACTGAATTTTTAGGATATATTTATATAGTGGATTTAGAATATATATAATAAATATATTATATGTAGGGCTTATAGGGCTTATAGAGTTTAAAAAGCAGCTTAATAAAGATATAGAAGTTAAAGATATTATAAAAAAAGTGAGTATATTAGTAGTGAAATTTAAATAGAGCTAGTATTAATTATAGAGTATTATAGAAAGCTTATAGTAAGTTGGGCTACTATAATATACTATTAATATAAAAATTAAAGAGAGCTAGTATTAGTTATAGATAGCTAATAGCTAGCTAGACTGTAGGAATAAAGCAGTAGTAGCTATAGTGTATTATAGGGTACTAACTACTAATTAGACTGTAACTATAGTACTTATAGTACTATAAGTACTGCTGCTAGCAGCTTAATTAGTAAATATCACTCTATTAACTGCTATAGCCTTATTTTTCTAACTTTATTATTAACTTAAAGAAAACTCTCTTTCTATAATCTATCTTTTTATATCTTTAGACTTTAAAGTATTTTAAGTTATAGCTCTTATTAGTAAAGCTAAAAACTATATAGCTACTTACTCTAGAAGGTTAAGATTTTCCTCTTCTTCCTCTTATAGTAGCTTCTAATAGTCTAATAGTGCCTTTTCTATATCCCCTACTTCAGAAAGCTAGTTTTTCCAGTCTGCTAACCTTAAGAAAGCTTCTATTAAGTTATTACTACTTAAAGAGATATTAACTTACTTATATCTCTTCTATAGCCTTAAGAAAGTAACTCTATTTAGAGGGATTAAAATTACTTAGTATAAAAAAGCTTACTATTAAGCTACTCTATAGTAGGGGTATAAATAAAAATAAGGCTTCTTAAGATAGTATATAAATAAAGCTCTTTAAGCTAGTATAGATAAAAACTATTATTAAGACGCTAATATAGATAAGATATCTTAAGTAGCTGCTATTAGAGTTTCTAAGTCTTCTTTCTTATTAGTATCTTTATTAATATCTTCTTTAAGAGGGAGAGGATATTAATATAAATCTTTCTTTTTAAAGTTATTATCTTTATTACTCTTATAGTTCTTTATACTAACTATTATAGTAGGTACTATCTTCTATATTTTTAGACTAATACTAATATCTTTATAGACTTTTTTAATTTATATTTTAATATAGAAGTTACTAAAGAATATCTCTTTATAAGTATTAATTCTAATTTTATTTTCTATTAGCAGCCTATTCTATAGTATCTATTTTACTATACTAAAAAACCTTTTAATAAATATCTTCTTATTCTACTAACTAACTAAAAGCTTTTCTATACTAAAACTATATAATAATCCTAAAAACTTATAAATTTCTTAAAAGACCTACTAAAAGTCTTAAAGATAATATAGCTTATACTTAAAGATCTTACTATCTTAATATACTTTAAGCTAGTTATTCTAAAATAGAATTATTAAAGAATTCTAAATTCAGTATATTAGTTAGATCTTTAAGCTATTAAGTTAGCTATTACGTTTTGCTATATATAGCTTATCGAAGAAGAATAATATCTAGTCTGTTAACTACCTTTATTCTGGTGGATTTCAGTAGAGGTATAAGGCAGTCTGGCTAGAGGCTGGCGATAGGGACGTCTTGGGTATCGGAATCGAAGGTACATTGCAGTCAGGCTGTATCGGCAGCGTTAGCAGGTCACTTGGATTACTGATACAGACAGAATCTCTAGTAACGACGATAACGAGGCTGCCCTGCGTACGATGAAGAAGATCTAGGGACGCTAAAGGCGGTGTGTAATAGCTTCAAATTGGGTATAGTGCTGTCAATTGAAGGGTGGGACGGTATAAGAGTATAGCCCTATCTATTTCATAAGATAGAAGTCTCTCATGCAGTCCGCCGGCCATTTTGGCCGGCGTTACCGATCAGGACCTAAAGACTTATGGAACGAGATCTTGAGCTTATTTAAGGAGATGACTGGTATTAATATAAAATAAAATATAACTAACTTATATAAATTTTAAAACTAAGGCTTTACATTTAAAATTTATATTACACCTAAAGTGATAATACTATTCTTCTTCAATTTAGATAAGCTGCAGAGTGCTGTTATCATTTTAAATCCGCTCTAAGACAATCGAGGTCTTCACTCACTGTCCCTTCTCACAACGTAGCTCAGCCTCGAGCCTCAAGTAGCCGTCAATAAGTCGGTTATATCAGGCAGACGAACCAAAGCTACCTCGGCTGCTTTGCGTGAGAAAGAGTCGTAGCGAAAATGACGCGACGAACGGCTAGAGCGGCTACTGGAAAGACTACGAGAGAGACTGTTACAGCGGCGGCGAGGGCGGTGGTCGTTCTCGTCTCTGCGCTTGTCCTCTCTGATTCCGCGGACAGCAACTCATAATGCGCAGGTCAGCCACTTGCGCTCTTGAGAGACCTCCGGCAGTAGTTCGACGAGTGCCACCTCTCACCCCTTGACGGCAGCAGATAACAATGGATGCGAACAAAGGAATTGACTAGGCGCTGTCTTATTAACTTGTTAGGCAGCGTTCAGCATCGTAGAAGTTCTCTCAAACTATGGGGCTCGGAAAGAGGTCACCTTGCGCTTTGACGTGATATTGATGATGTGCCAGCGGCTATTTCTAGGCCACACAGGAATGTGAGACTGGCGATTCAGCTGGTACATGTTGCCACGTTGAAAATCGCTGGGAGGGTCTATCAAGCAGTACACCGCACCATTCAAGGGAAAAGGAGTGAATGGGAGTCTCAAAATCCATTTCTCACACAAGGACAACACGACGACAATGATTACAGAGTCCTGAAGCTGGAAGGAAGCGACGTATCAGCCATGAACCAAGCCAAAACGTCTTTAAAAGGCATCATTTCCGCTCAGATTGCGATGCATGATGGCGAAGAGTTATGGATACCACTCTTCGCAATAACCGGGCCGATCACACAAGAGGTAAAGACCTTGGAGCATCGCTTCCAAGTTGTCATCGAACTCGACAAACGACTTTGTCACTTGCGAATCTACGGACACCCACAACCCGGCGGACAGCACCGTCAAGGAGACGGGCAACCAGCGCTTCTCGACGCCTCTAGTCGGCCCTAACGAGCAGCCGTTGACTTGCGATGCTGCTGGGCATTACTTTGATCCTGCCACTGGTCAGGAGATACTGTACTCGCAGACGCATTACCCCAAGCCTAGCTCTGGGTCTTGAGAAGGGCCTTCCGCTAGAGTCTGAGGTGGACTGATTGGTGTGCTTGGTACGTCGGACCGTAGATACCAGGGACAGCGGCGTTAGATTATCGGCCGAGGGTGAACTATCAAGAGCGGAGTGATTTATATTGCAGGGTATACTGCTATTTAGCACTGACTTGTCGCAGCGGCTTGATCCAAGACACCAAAGTCGGGTGCGTTAGCTTTGATTCGAAGACGTAGCGCGTAATCGATGAAATTGCCCGAGTTGCCGGTCAAGATATCCCCCCAGTACCAGCGTCAATACATGACAGCCGAGTCACCCACAGCCCTAGCACGCATCGCCTTCGTCTCCGCAGCAGCAGCCGCAACAGCGCATACAAAAACGGAAGCGAGGACGACAAACGCACAGTCCTCGCTGCCAGACGGAGCAATCGACAGCCCGCTGATCAGTCCGCCCAGAGCCGCCGCCGGAGGACCGCCGAACCCAGCGGCGATTTGCGAGGAGGGTTCCTAGAAGGTCGTAGGCTGCGAAGTCGTTCTTCGTCGTCCGCGGGTTCATGGTGACTTGACGGCTCAAATTAGGGTAGAATAGTCTTGCGCTGGAACTTCACCTCGGGAAGGTGCTGTGGTTAATATAGTATATAGTACCCCTGAGCTAGCCACTGTAATGATTGTGGCAGTGCCACATTGCACAAGCTGACGCGTTGAACAGCGAACGAATCGCGTCAGTCCAACACAAACCTTTCAACCGGCGCAATACTATACACCATTCTGGGGATCCAGGCATTCTAAACGAGATAACAACGCGTACCGCCATTTTGCCACTACCCCTTTTAGCCACGTCATCGATAACCTCAACGCATCATAGACTATAAATACACTTACACGCAATTCTGCCAAATTTAATCGTATGAAGATAAATTTTATATCATTATCATCAAAAATAGCTGAATATCGCGAATATAGATCATGCTGATCGGGGCATTCGGACTTTAGGTCAAAAGGCCGGCAAGGAAATGGACCGCAAGAATAGTCTTATCACAGCCCTGACCTACGAAACTGACTATCTTAAGAAGAAATTAAAGTCTCAGGAACGCACTAGTAGGAAGGCTGTGAATTATGACCTTAATAAGCGGTTTGCACAGATCCCAGAGATTGCAGCAGCTCATTTTAAGGCTTCCCAGGCTGCCCAACGTTATCTATCGCACCACGCTCGCAATTTAGAAGATGAATTATTTAAACTTAGTCTTGAGAACATGAAATTCGATTTTCAGGTTTAAATTCGTAAATTTCTCTTAAATTGGCTGATAAATGAAGTAGTTACATCGCAGGGTGTTTGCATATCATCTTGCGCATGAAGCCGCCCTAAACCCCAAAACGGAAGATGTCAGGGAGACTGTCAAGCCCGTTGTTGGAAAGTATAAGATGGGCTTTAAGACTGTCTATTATTCATTACATTGCATTAATACACGAAATAAATCATGAACTATGGCTCTCAAAGGTCTCCTATCATCCATTCTCAACCATCTTGAACCCTTCCGTTGCAAGATTAATTTACCTCGGCAACACAGAGCATGGTTAGCAGCATTGTTCGTTAATAAAGCCAAGCCAAAGGATTCAAGTGACCCCGTCCTACCGCAGCTGCAGTGCTCATTGGTGCATCCCCAGCCTGCCCAGTGCTCGTGGTAGCCGACTGTGATACATTGAGCTGTCCTCCGTTTAAGAGTTGCGGCGATAAAGTCGTAGCCCATATCGAACTTAATACCGTCGGGATTCTTGATGCCGTATTCAGAGTCTAAATAATACCATGTCAGCTGAAACGGCGAGATTATCCCCGAAAAGGGAAGAAATGAGCATTTGGGGATGTTACTTACACCAATCACTGGTCGCCTCTGGATGTGGACCAACGAGACCGACCCAGCCCTTGCCATAAGGTGTCACAGACGCAGCCACATCTCCATTCTTGGAGTAGGTTGCTATCACTCTTCCGTGCCCCTCACTCTTTAAAGTCTTCTTTAGTCCAGTAATGGCGGCGCCGTCTTGAAAGTAGACCCATCGATTCCTTTCGGTGGTACCGGAAGAGAATGTCCAGTCAACTTGAATAACAGTATCCTTTTCAGAAGTGACCTGGGCTCCGTACTGGGAGCGCTCGTCCGTAGTATCAGCGCCCCGTGGCAGGAGACCAAACCCAGGCGAGTTACCAGCAAGATATGCACCAAGACAGAAGCCCATATAATGCCCCCCGGATGATACAAAATCGTGTAAAGGGACGTTGTAGTTTTTGACCCTTTTCCACGCGTCATCCAAGTCTGTCACTCTGTGTCAGCAATTCCACCGGAAATAGACTGAATAATAGCCTGCAGAGTCGACATGGGTTGATCACCCTGAGGGAAATCTTACCAGGGCCTCCACCCTGAGCATAAACTTGTACGCCTTTCAGGCTGTTCTCATCTACATCCACATCTTCATCGGGCCCAGCATACGTGACATGAAATTTCCAGGGAGATGAGTTAAGCAACTTGGCAATGGCTTCGGGGCAGCCAGAGCACGAAGCTGGACCACGGTACACCAATGCTTTCGGTGACGAGTCTGTAGATGCTATCGCACCTGCAACAACGGCCATTGTGGCTAGCAACGTGTTTCTCATAGTAGTCGGCCTTGGTTTAGGGCAGGGTTTGAGTGAAGAGGAAACTGGAGAAGGATATGTGAAGTTGATGATGATGGCAAAATGTCAGGAGGGGAACTAAGGTTTAAGTATTGGATGGTGAAGCCGTCCAGGACTGATGCGAACACTAAAAAGAGCCTTCGTTTGTGGCGTTTACGATTATATACAATCACAGGCCCAACCAAACTGTGGCTCGTCATATTGAGGCCTCCTTCGGATACTGTACGCGTCCTCTAGTGGCATCTAGCGTGGTAGCGGCGGCAAAGTCGCTGCCGCAGTCCCACTTAGAAATCTATGGCGTTTTGCGTTGGATGTTACTGGCCCTTTCGTACAGTATCAATCCAATTGAGGCTGGTTATCAACGGGAGGTCCAAAGCTTGAAGGCAACGCGAAATCTAACTTAAACGTTTGGACAGTAGTGGTGATGTACTCGATATGCTACGCTCTTTGATTAACTTTGTCTCATCATCTCGTGGCACGAGCTACCGATGGACGGTATCTGCCTAGAATTCCCAGCTCATTAGAAGCTCTGCACTCTAGATTACCCTCTCTGTCAGGCGCATTCAATGAAATATATGACCAAAAGTCTCTTCAATCGGCCCTCTCCCATTCAAAAAGCCAACACGGCAGCAATGGATTCTCGCAGCATCAGCCTTCTTGATGAACTTCACGTTTCCGGTTGAGAGTACGATACCAACCGTCCCGTCATCGACGAAAGACTTGACGACCACAAAGACGGGCTAACTTCGCACCGCAGTCGGGAGCCTGTACATGGATCCACCAGCTGTCGACTTCGTCGTCACTAACCTGCACGCGGAGATACGAGTCACTGTGTCCACGGCGCAGCGCGCCCTTTTCGGCAACCAGATAAATCATTATTGGATCACATCGTGACTCCTTTCGTCTCCATTGTTGTCAGTGTAGATCGACATGATATCCGCCGTGTTGTGCTAATCCGCGCCTAAAAGTCCATCTCTTTAGATCCGTCCGCTCAGCCTTCCCTCGTTGGCATACTCAGATGGCGTTTTGAAAGCAGGCCCATTCGGTTTATCCTGTCGTCCAGCAGGCGTCATATCCAACCAAAGATGCGTAGCAGCCAGATTATCAATCCGGGAGAAATTCGAGTACGTATGATAAATCTGTCCGCCATGCAGCTTGAAGACAAGAAAGGCCGGAACGTCGCCGCCGCTGGGATTATTTTCCGAGGAGCCTGGCCCGATATCGCGGCAGGGAGTCGTGCTTGACTTGTGGGAGTAGTTGAAGTTGTGGTGTTTGCGACTCGGTACAGCTGCAAAGCAGTCACTTATACCCGCCCACAAAGGGATCGCCTTCTTCCGTCACACTGAAGCCCCATGTCCTCGCTCGAAACGGGTGTCGTGAATGAAGAAGTACCTTTTAGAGGCAATGGGAGGCCGTTAATACAATACTGAAGCGGGGAAGCATCTCATCCTGCACAACTTCATGCGCTTGAAAGCCAGGGCCTGATTCGTCCTACTGTACGGAGGGCCCTTTCAAAAGTCTTGTCCCAAGAAAAAGCAACGATTCCTGGTCAGCCAATCACAATTAGGCTAAGTACACTAAGTACTTCCTACTTCTCATGAGCCCTGAAAGGTAGCAGATTACAGCACACCATCAGCCACTAGGTCCTGGACAGCAGCCCCTAATACCCCTGAAGCTACAGAAGGCATAGGGGATAGCTTGGGGACGCTGTCACAACCTCTACGTATCTCAGGTAACTGACAGGGTACAGGGATGTGGTGTTGCTAGTGCTTAGACAAGACTTTTGAAAGGGCCCTCCGTAGGTACGTTGGGATTGCTGCCTAACGTCTCCGTGCCGTTCTTGACCTGTTTCTTGATTAGTGAACGGTCCGTCGGCCATGAAATGCCAGGGGTGATGCAATGGCGTTCACTAAGTGGGGTTCTTGCTCACCATTACCCTATACAAAAGCCAGCACGCAACACTTAGCTTGTGATTCCACGAATGACTGAGAGGATCGCGTCATTGTCGACGATGAGCCAAGTACAGGAGGAGAAGGAGGAGAGGCTGTGTTTAAAAACTCCCCAAGATATAATAAGGTTACAAGATGAAGCATCCGCAAAAGACCGCCTTAACTAGCTAAGTAGCTGTCCGCTCCACCAAGGGCGAGTTGCTATCACAATGGCAAGCCCACCTTAACGCTGATCTGATTGGCTACTCCGTAAAATCGAAGATCGACGGGCCACTTCTGGGGCAGTGCTAGCTCTCACACTGGATGCTTCGTCAATAAAGTTGAGTTTCGGGAATAGGGCTGACATGTTCTCGTCCGAGGATGACTCAGGCCGTGTTTTGAACTGGACTTGCTTTATACGGTGCACGTGTTTTTAAAACCAAGCCCGCCCTGCATCGTCTCGACCCCATCTCGTAAATTTGCGCAAATCATATCTCAGCCCAACCAACAACAGCCATGGCAGCCATGGCAGAGTCGGTCAAGAAGTTGAAGTGGACGCGCGCCAGAGCGCCGAGAGTGAGGACGGGGTGCATAACATGGTATGTCACTAATTCTAGAAGCCGTTGAATACCTAACGTTGATTCAATTAGCAAGTCGGTAGTCCTCTTCCAGGTATTCCGTACAGAGGTCTGAGAGAGAGCTAATTACGCACCTAGAATACGCCATTTGAAATGCGATGAAGGCAAGCCAACGTGTCAGCGTTGCGACAAAGACAAGCTCACTTGTGACGGCTATGCCACTGCCGTCACTCGCCGTCCCAAGCACAAGCCAATCGTCAGGCCTGCGTCTAAATTACCCATCATCGCACCTACATCACGCCTCTTACTTCCGACACCCTTATCACTCCAGCCAGATGCCTCACCAACTGAGCTTGACCTCTGTCACCACGTTCGGGCCTACACTGTGTTGGAGCTAGCCAACTCCCTGGCTCCCACGGAATTTTGGCAGATATACGCTCTTCCTCTCAGCCACACCTACCAGCCCATCGAAGCAGCGATTTGCGCCCTTGGCAGTGCGCACAAGTACTTCAAGCGTCAAGATCAAATGGATCTTGTCACTCGACAGACTTGCGAAGAGGCATCTGTTGGGCAATACAACCTAGCTATCCGCGCCGCGCATCAGTACATGGGCTCATCTGAGAGGAAACTTGAGGTAATCCTCACATGTTGCCTAATCTTCATCTGCATCGAAAACCTCCACGGCCGCTATGAAAGTGCTCTCCGCCATCTCGAGTCCGCTTTCTCGCTGCTGAATGCGTCCTACCAATGGGACGGCTTGGAGCATTCAACGACTCCGGGTCAGCGACAGGACTTGACCGTTTTCCTTCGACATATCGGCCCTTTGCTCTGCGGGCTGGCTTCGGACACGCTGTTTTACATGGACGATGCCATCTCAACGAATCTGGTCTCTGGTCTCATAGCGTGGGTTGAAGCCCAGGATCCCGTCGACCTCGGAGATACAGTGATTGCGTTCCCTTCTGCTCAAACTGCAGCCTTGGCATTGGTCCGGTTACAGAGTATGTGTGATGCGGAGCTTTGCGCCGACGAATGCAGTTCCTCCGACGGGGACTGTTGCCACGCTTCAGCATCCGACTGTGACTCGGGCGATTGGTTCATCCAGACGCTCTTTGATGCCTGGAACGCTCGTTTCAAAGCGTTCAGAGCGCAGTTTGATCATGACAAGGCTACGGAATCGGAGATTCACCGAGTGAAAATACTAGACCTGGGAGCAGGTGACATGGGAAGCAACTATGAAACAGGACTCCGTCAACGACGATTTGGATAGATCAGACTGCGAGAAAATTCTCCAGAGAGCAGAATCGCTGATCCAATATGGGAGTACCGGTCTAGGACGCACCTTCAACTTTGATGGCCATTTGGTCCCACCGGTTTCGCTGGTAATCGTCTCATGTCCAGATCCTGACATTCAGTGGAAAGGTGTGAGCCTGCTCCGATCCATGCACCGGCGGGAGGGTATATGGGACAGTGAGGAGATGGCGAATGTATATGCGGCTATGATCACTGCTAAGGAGAAGAAGCTTTTAAGCTGGGATGACATCCCGGGGGATGTGCCGGGCTTGACGGGGTTACTTGCATCTCTCCAGTTGTCGCCATCTTCTGCCAACACCCTCTTGTAGGGGCAACCGATTTCAGAGCCCCCTTGCTCAGCTCTCAGTATGAATCCTATTAATTGGGAGATTTTAAATCGGGCACTGGGAAACTTATTATTCCGGATGGTATATAAACTCTTATTTAGCCACTCTTATTTAGCTATATTATAAGGCCTCTATATTATAATGCTAATATTACTGTTAATAATAGTAATAATACTTATTTCTATCTTAAAGCTAATTTATTTTAAGAAAACAGAGCTATGAGCAGCACTGCCAACGGCACACCTACTCCAACTCTTATCTTCACCGCGTCAAGATCATGGCTATGGTCTGGTTGTTGGCCCCAGGATGCGATGTAGGAGGCCGATGCTGACGCGGAAGCTAAATCTAGTGATTTGTCGAGGTCAGGGAAATCCCCGCGTTTCCGCATCACGTTAATCCCCGTGGCGGAAACATCCCTTCCATACAAGGCACCACCAATGGAAAGCCATTCCGGAACGCCCATAGTCGTGAGTGAACTGTTCGCGAAAGCGGTTATGGTCGCACGGATGGGCGCGCCGTTGCCGCTTGTGATTGTGGGTGTGGGTGTTGGGAGGCCAAAATTACAGCCTGTGAAGGTGTTTACCTTAGGTCTGGTGTTTCCCTGACGCTTTTGTAAGGAGGAAGTGGGAGAGGTAGTTGAGCAGGCGAAGGTGGGACAGCATGCTGTTAGGGTGTGGTTTGCGGGGATCGAAGACCAACGGAGTGTGCGTATTTCCCAGCCTGAGGGACAGCGACCGGGTTAAAGTGTTGAGGTTGTTGTGATTGAGTCTGATGTTATGGTTGTGGTTACAGTTGACTGAGGGGTTTTGTGAATGGGATATTAGGTTGGAAAACAAGTTGGTGCTATTGAGGGATCGAAGAAGACGAGCTGCGGAGGCGTTGTGGCGGCGGGGAAGTAGGGGGTTTCGGTTGTTGTGGTTAGGATGATGGGTGGGGGGTAGGGTATTGTGAGGTAGTTACAGTTTGGGGGAGGTGTGAAGACCGATGGTAGGGGACCGTAGTTTGTCCATCCATCCATCATCCGTCCATCGCCGAGGCTGTTGATCATTGTGATCGATGTTGGTTGAAAGATCCTGTGGAGGGAAGGAAGTGGACTTCGAAATGGGGTCTCTTCGCCTGCAATTCGCACGATACTTCCAAATAGAGGTGGCAGTAGTGACCGGACTATTTCGATTATCAACTTCTTGTGTCGGAATTCGTCGTTGTTTTTCTAATCTAGAACAGGCTCCTAGGACAACCTTCCATTCATTATAAGATTGAACCATGCAGACTAACGCAGGAAGATCGGCTGTCTCGGATGAAACTTCTCCCACAAAGATATTACCCGCCTGTCGCCTACCGTTTTCACTACCTCCAGTTATTGTCAGCGTCTCATTGCTAGAGCGCTTCATTCGCAGGGGTTCTTAAACAAAAGTGTTAACTTTTGTCGCTTGTCTTCTTTTGCTATGCAATAGCGACTTGCTGAGAAATAAAATATTGCGAGATAGATTCGCGGCGGGTTTCACACTTTTCACACGTTTATTGAGGCTCAGAAATTCGAAGTGAGAACCAAGTTTGGTAGTCCCGCCTAACAAATAGTTGCAAAGCTCCCGTCAGGTCTTCTGCAGCTTATTTTCAGTCATGATTTCATTTTCTAAAACCTCAAATGCATGCTTCCATTGAAGTACATTTGTTTACTCTCTCGCTTCCCCTTCGCGTAAGTCCTTAGCCCCTATAGCTGAGCGGCAAAAGATTTATCCACCCCACATCCCCACCTCCACACTTCCCCGTACGAGTTTTGATGCCAAACAGACGCCACATTGTGCATCTCTATCATTAAGAGCCGGTAAACATTCCTTCTTTCTTGTTCCCAAGTTCTTTATATGTCTTCAGTCCGCCCATAGTCAAGCTTTACTTCGTCTCTCCTCCTATCCATGCTCTCCTAGCAATTCCTTCTTATTCAAGCACCAGGAGCTCCAAACAAGTGTCCATTCACCAATCGCGTACATCATTCATGACTACCAATTTATGACAACGCAAACATCCCTTCCCAAAATGCCTCCTATCTCTAAGAACCTAAACCTCTACCTCACAACCCACATCTCCTACCAAACCGCCTCCCTCTTCGGCTAGTATGTTCCCCAAGCAACTATATTTCCTATCTTCTCCACCCAAGAAACAAAACCTTTCAGCACCATGTACTCCACAGACAGCAGAAAACTTCTCTTCCCAAAAGCTTTCATATACTAACTCCTCATCCCTCCAGCTCAGTAGGGTTCATCGGCGGTCTCCTCATCCTCCCCTCCTTCCTCTCACACTTCCACCTCTCCACCCTTCCCCCGGCCGCCCTCGCCGCCGCCCAAGCACGAATTGTAACCCTATGGCTCGTCGGCGCTCTCATGGGCGTACCGCTTGGAATGCCCGTGTGCGCGCGCTGGGGCAGGAAATGGTGCTTGAGGATGAGTGCAGGTTTGTATGTTCTCGGTACTTGCTTGCAGTTATTGGGGAAGGGGGGCGTTGGGGTCTTTGAGCTAGGACGGTGGGTTAATGGGTTAGGTGTGGGCTGTGGGACGCTAGTAGGTCCTATGTTGTACGTTCTTTTCTCTCTCTCTCTCTTCAACGTCATGTTCAAGCTAGGTGATGTTGATCTGTTGAAACAGTATCTCAGAAATCTCGCCTCCGTCCAAACGAGGCATGCTCATGTCGGGCTACCAAACGATCCTGCAACTCAGCGCCCTCGCCGGCTTCTGGGGCGCTTACCTGTCTAACTCTTTCTTCTCCGACACATCGGCTCTGCAATGGCAGATACCGATATCTATCCAACTCATCCCCGGTATTTTACTACTTTCTGAAACACTGTTTATTCCAGAGACGCCGAGGTTTTCGGCTGAGAAAGGGAGGTGGGAAGAGTGTGAGAAGGCATTAGTTTGGCTTCGTGGTTTCAAGGCAGGGAAAGAGTGGAGAGCTGAAGGGGAGATGGAAGAGCTGCGCGATGCAGCAAGGGTAAGCGAAGCCTTGAAAGGGAGGAAAATCAACTTCCTGAGTGAAATCTCACGAAAGGGTATTAGAGAGCGCCTGGGTGTGGGTATCGGACTCATGATTGCGCAGAATATGGTTGGGTTGAACGCTTTGAATTACTGTAATTCTCCCCTCTTCCCTTTTTCTCCTCTCTCGCTTAGCTCTTAAAACAAAGCAAGTTACTAATGTGTAGAAAAAAAGACGCACCGGTAATCTTTATCTCGGCGGGATTCAAATCCGTCTCCTCCTCGCTCTTCCTGACCGGCGTTTTCGGAGTCGTCAAATTGCTCTCTGCAATCACTTTCATGTTTGTTTTTGTGAAGGTTAGGGGAAATAGATTCTGGTTGCTTTTTGGGAGTGTACTTTGTGGGGTTAGCATGTTCATCCTCGGTTAGCCCTCCTTTTTCCCATCTACGCAATGATTGACTGTGGTTTGCTGATGGCCAATAGCGTATTTCGTCAAAGCTCTTCCACCTCACGACCAACTCGGCGACGCGAAACTCACCCTTGGCGGCATTATCTCCGTTCTAACAGTATACATCTTCGCGTTTTCGTTCTCGGTCTCGTTGGGGCCGATAAGTTGGAATGTGTGTAGCGAGGTATGTCCTTCTTCCTCTTCTCCAATTTAAGAGCTGTTTCTGACGTTGCGCTTGAAATCGAACAGATATTCCCGTTGCATATCAATGCTAAATGCTGCGCTATTACCACTTGCACGCAATGGCTCTTTCAGGTTCGTGATTTCGGTTTCGACTTAAATGAGAGAGATATAGGCCTTACACCCCTCCTCTTCTTCTCCAGATGAAGGGCACAGCACTGATGGGATTAAACAGATCGTAATTGCATACATCACGCCTCGTCTTCTAGCTTCCGTGGGATGGGTTACATAGTGAGTTCTCTCTTCTCTTCCACGATTCAACCTTTTTTTTCCCCATTTCAACTCGAATGCCGCTCAATAAAGCATCAACTTATACATTCATCCTCCAACAGTATAGTCTACGCAACGTTCTGCATTGTAACCACAATCTGGGTATACTTTTTCGTGCCGGAAACTCGCAATGTAGCGCTTGGAAAAGATATGGATGCTGTTTTTGGTGTGAAGGAAGGAGGAGGGGGAGATGATGAGGAGGATGAGATGGAAGTGGAGGAGACGACTGCGCTGTTGGGGAGAGAGAGGGTGGGGTTGAGGAGGGGCGAGTTTGGGTACTTATACTTGATTTTTGTTGGGGAGTCGGGGAGTTTGATCTCAATTGCAGGAAAGCGAGGCTCATCCTGCGAGAAATCAAGATTTTCTGCATCTATCGCACAGTGACCCATGACAAGGCACAATCAAATTCTGGTAATGCAACTGCGGCGCCGCAGCATGCGTTTGAAATATTTCGCAGGCAAGAATCGACTTCCCGATCCAATAAATGAAGCTACCAAGAATTCAATTGTCAGGGAAAATTTGATTCTCACCCTAAGCGATCCGTTGCTCAGACCTGTTAAGCTAATCAGCTTCTTTCCCATCGGGGCGACTTTTTTTTCAGCTGACTGTAGTCTTCTAAATCGGCCAATTGGTGATTTGTGACCGTTCGAACATTTTCAACAATGGGTAATCGACGGCTAAAGAAAAGGAAGAAAAAAAGCAAGAGCAAAGCAAATGAATGCACCAAGCAGAGAACATACATCAACGTGCTTATACTTCTCATAACATCGCGTCGCAAACCCTTCCCTCTCTTTGACGCGTCTCTCAAACTCTTGTCTGGAGTAAAACAAAGGACGAGGAGATTGATTCACTTCTAGAGACCTAAAGGGAAAGGAATGAGTTTGTTTGGACTTCTTGACAAGAGAGGTAATTGTTTACCTTATCAGTCTTTGACTGTGCTTAATCAAGGAAGGCCTTCTCAAGGTCGTGTGACAAGATACGGTTCGCAAGAGATTCAGATCATAGAATCATAGTCTGTCTAGTGCATTTAAATGCTCATACGTAGGTAGGTACGTCTTTCGTGGAAGAGGAAGGTAGGTGTTGGTTTGGAAGTTGGGGAATATGTGTATTTCCAGGAATGTTTCGAAGATTCAATTGTATCTAAAACATGTAGCAAGCGCTGGGTTGGTGCTCGCCGATAGAGTCCTGAGGTTTGCGTAGGATATGGTGGGGTTTCTTGGGATGACAATTGGAGGAAGGAGGATGGAAGAAACCCATGGAGGCTTTTCGCGTCTAGGCAAGCAGTCAGTTACCTCAGTTGCCCTTGAGCAAGCTTCGAAAGCTGGTGAACCTGGGCTTGTATTGCAATGTACCGGAGCCCGCTATCCTCTGCATCAAATGCGGTTTCGCCCTCAAAGCAGATGGTGACCGCGTGTCACGCCACCTCGGCGAGAAGCACGACGTGGCCAAATCTGCTCGCCGAGGTCTGAATTCCCTCATCCGTTCATTGAACCTCCCCGATCCGAATGGACTCTCCTTACGGCCTGGTGACTCCAGCCCTCACCCACACCTGGCAATACAAAAGGGCTCGGCTTGTAAACACTGCGGCCTGCGATCTGTTAGTGAAAAAGTCCTCGTGACACACTTGAAGACATCCCACAGCAGTGAAATAAAGCTCGCCGGCAGACAAAAACGCCACTGGTTGCGGGACCACATTGAAGAGCGACTCACCTTTCAGAGCTGGACGGCAAAGGATGTTCAGAAGTTATGGCTCGTCATAAGTGATCAGCAGCCGAGCCAAGGTTCTTCTAGCAACAACTTGCTCCTGCAAGAGACTCCGAACCCTGTCAAGGATCTTCCGCAGCAGCTGTTTACTGAGGAGCGCGAACGTCTGGAAAAGCAGTCGGGCGTAGGGAGACCATTTGACGGTGGTATGCCCACGTTATCGACTCTGTTGACAAACTGGATGCGCCGCACTGGTTGGCAGAATATATTCAGCGGAGCACGACGCGACGTCCTTGTTACACTCACGGAGTTGCCCTGCACGTCTGGCCGACCCTTCTGGCTGGGAGTCCATGACGGAGAAGTACTGCATAGCCCAGCGAGAGATGAGTGCAGGCTTGCTTCGATTATGGCAGCACTTGACCGTCTCTTCGACCAATGCGGTGAGACGGTAAGGTGTACCGATGTTTGCGTGCGAAGGTGGCTTCGTGGAAGGTTTCCAGAACGTCCTTACAAGGCGCCTTTTGAGCTCGTCATCCGACCAACCTCCGAGCGCCAGTATAGGAAAGAACTGAAACGCTGTCTCTGTCTTTGGCTTCGATTGTTGCGGTTACCGCCATCTACGGCGAGATCGATCATGGGGCGAGGATTGTCTATATCTCAACGTAAGGCGTTGAAGCAACTTTGGTCAAACCCTACTTGGGAAGAAGAGCGATCAACCGACCCCAACGAAACGGATCTGTCATATGATGACAATGGCGTTGAAGAATACGAGGATGTGGATGAAGTTGAAGATGAAGATGAAGACGAATATAGCGATGAAGGAGGAGGAGAAGGAGACGATACCGAGGACTACATTGGGGATAATGATCCGCCCGGTACTGAAGCGTTTACGGCCTGGTCTCCAGCTAGCCAGGATGGGGGACCAAACGATCCCACTGCTGATGTAGTACTTCGTTTCTGCTATCATATGGTCACCGAAGACTTGGAAGATGGGAGAGCGAGTTCATCGCTACTTATCTATTTCAGTGCTGTGCGTGGCCTGTCAAGACCTAGCGAAGATGAATACCTCCGTCCCCACCGGTTTACTCCTATACTAGCGGGACTGATCTACTGTGCACGGTTATTTTTTTCTTGAGGCTATACTACCTCGCTTCCCCGCATAAGTACATTGGCATCGCATGTAGACCGCAATATGGGCAGCTGAGGGCGCTCAATGCCGTCCGCCAAGAAAAAATGTGTGATGGCACGTTGTCACCAATGGGCGAATTCCTGAGCCTTCTAGCTTATGGCAATACTCTCCGGCGGTCCGAGGGACCAGTGTATCATTTTTATTGGAGTGAAGATGGCGAGGTGCTTTCGTGGGATAGACGGTCTCAGTTGTCAATGGACAGCTTCCGCGGCCTTGCACGCGATGTACTCAGATCAGCTACCATCTGCTGTAAACGCTTGATGTATGACTGGGAGCTTGCCGATATTGACCTCAAAACCATTTGAGATAGGATCTCGACGACAACACCTGGCTACTCGTTTGTCTCTGATCCTGCGAATAGGTTGTCAGACGCATACTTGGAACTCTTTTTGAGGGCGTGCGTCTCCCCTGTTGATAGCCTGCTCAAAAATCAGAGCCAAGACTAAAGCACATGGGATTCCAAAGCCGCTCAAGCATATCTCGATGGACATGATGAGTTTTTGAAAATTCTTATGGTTCTCTTTAATCTCGATGGCGGCCAAGGAGGACGGATCTCAGAGCTGTTGACCATAGAGCACTGTAACACCTCTTCACGGCTGCGAGGGATCTGCATGTATAGTGCCAAAATGTGTTCGATCACTCGGCATCACAAAGCTCGTTTGACTACGAACAATGAGTTCTAAGTAGCGCGCTTCTTCTCTCGACCTGTTACGATGCTCGCCTATCAGTACCTCGTCTATATCTGGCCGGTCGCCTATACAATCTTGCGAAAATGTTTTCTTCACGCATCAGAAAACACACTGCTCTTCGCACCCGCGTCACGCTCGGGCTCTTGGACTACGAAAACCTTCACCAAAGAGCTTCGACGGTTCAGTAAAGCAGTGCCGGGGATCTCGTTCGGGATAGGAGTCCAGTTGTACCGACAACTATCCATAGCTATCACGGAAAAGCACGTCCGCCGAGCTGCTGTTAAATTCAATCGATTTGACGATGTTACAAACGCTGCAGAAGAAGATGTGGCATATGCATGGCAAAGTGGTCACAGGCCAATACAAAGGTATTCCACTTATGGTCTTGATGGTGCATTCCCAGACCAGTTGCAGCCAGCGCTGTTGCGAATTTATGCTAAGATCTCAGCAGAGTGGCATGAGTTTTTAAGGATAGAAGATCAAGAATCTGGTCAAGTATCCGAAAGCGCTGAGAGCGCTCATGCCACTACCGGAAATGCTAGAGAGGGCTCGCCTTTGCGGAAGCGGCCTCGTGACTGCACGGAAATCTCTGTGGCGTCATCAGAGTCGCATGAGAAGCGGAAACTGCGACGAATTGCTTCGTCTGATGCTAGCAGCCAGGTCAGCCGAGTGTGAGAGGCTATTCTCAACGACTGGCCGCATGGTTACCAAGAGCCGTAATAGGCTAGATGCCAGTACAATTGGACTTCATCAGACATTACGTAGCTGGTTGTGTGCCGGTTTGATTGGTTCCCTAGATAGGATTCTAATGGAACAGTGACAAAAGCGTTGACGACACCGGGGCATGTACGTCACACGTGGATCACTGCCCTCCTGCACGAGCCAGGTTTCCATTCCACAATATGGATCCATGTCCATAATGGATCCATTTCCACCCATTCCACGTCGAAGTTATTAGTCAGCATCCATATCTACGCCATATTTGCAAATGTGGAGTAGAGTGTCATGGATTTGAACCCTGTCTGCGGCGCTATCAACGAGTTAAAGAAGCAGACCGCGAACCTTGTGTCCTGCTTCTTCTGCCAGGGCACCGACTCGCGCACCAACAACGCGACAGCCGTGCTGCGCGGTCTCATCTACCTCCTTGTCGACCAGCAGCCATCCTCATCCTGCATGTGCGAAAGAAGTACGACCATGCGGGTACATATGGTGTACGGCCGAAAGCCGGATAAACACGTCAACACAACTTCGACTCTGGAAGACGCAGTTGCGTAAACGATGAGTGGATTGACGCACGGGCTACGGAAGTCGGCACAGTAGAGAACCAGGAAAAGAGCCCGGCGACACCACCTTTTTCTAGCTGTTTGTCGACATCTGAGAAGTTCAATAGTAGATAGGCGAGTGTCAGTTTGTGGAAAATATAATGGGGGGCTGCTCCCAGTAGACTGAAAGTCTTCAAGAGGAAAGACACTGAAGGGAAAGGTCACTTCCTCCTCTGTGGCGTTGATATGCTGGAGATTATTGATGAACTTCTGAGATAAGTCGATAAGGAACTTACTCGCTCAAAAGGTACGTAGTTAAGAATGGATCGTATTGAAAACATTGTAGCGGTGCCAGCAAGGTTTTCTTTGATGTTGATGGAAGAGAAAGAAAACGACGATGGCGCCGAGCCGGACAGAGATCACTTTATATATTCGGTGCCCAGCATATCAGGTCACATGAGTCTCTTGGCGGTACCTGGAAAACCAAGGACGAAGAAGGCATAAGGCAGAATTAGATCAGTTATCGGCCCTGCGATAAAGGACAGATGGACAACAACGATCCCATCCCTTGATGGCTGAGCTCCAATGAGCTTTAATGCCATTGAGGAAGCTGGTGAATGGATTGAGTAAGTATTTAATGCATGGCCCCTCTTCACACTTAGCCTACTATCACCCTTACACCAACTCATCAGCATCCCGTTCGCAATATGCCGTACCGCATCACAGACGTCGAAGAACCCAGCACCACTCTGTCAATAGCAGACATGAAGCTTGTAGTTCCCTGCCATGGTCAAACTTCTGTGTCCGTGGCTCGTATGGCCCCGAATATGGATAATAGGTTCCTGCGGGCTAATTCAGAGCTGTTGCTCAAAGAACGACCCGTGTTTCCGTGACACAGAGATGGCGATGGGCCGATGAAAACGAAGGTTGAGGCTGATGATGAGACCAGGTTGGTTGTGTATTGCTATGTCGCCTATCATCATACTGGGCCACCGGGTGTGATTTCTGGGGTTCATAGCCATGGAGATTGTGAACTGCTTCGGTAGCGTTGTGATCTGCGTGCTCCAGGGGTTCCAGAGGCATGTCTACTGAATGATTCTCGATAGATGAAACTTGAGTTTCATCCTTCGTCGCAAAGGCCATTCGACTCGGGTGGAGGACGTTAAAAAGGACCGTGGTGATGAAAACCATAGAAGCATCGAAGGCGTAAATGTATATTTCCGACGATTGAAGCTTCCCATTCGTACCGGTGATGTACTTCCGCAATCCGGAAAACTGAACGGATCATAATCAAGCCGCTCGCGGCGTAAAGAACCAAGATAAATCGTCTCCAGGGAGCAACCGCTGAGAGGCTTCGTTGAGTGGGGCTGTTGATAATGCGGCGATGGAAGACGTGTAAAACAGTAATGAAAAACCCGAAGAAGTAGATCTGGATTGCGAGGCCTATGATGATAATGGTCCGACCCATTTTTTGGTTTCCGGCCGACTTGGCGTTTGCTAACATACCGCCCCCTGGATTCACCATTATCAGTATCATGTGGGGATACTAGTTGTAAATAGAAACATACCCCCAGATTGTGCAAAAAAGGAAATAACATCGGCCCAGACGAAGGTCTTTGATAGGTTTTCAACTGGGACTAGAGAGTAGTGGCTAGCATCCAGAAAGACGATAAGCCTGCTGAGCAACATGTAAATTGATGCTGCTAGCATTGTTGGCCCCAGAAGTAGCAACAGACTCTGGAGCACGTAAGGCATAATGGTCCAGTTAGGAGTCTGAATCGCCGATTTCAAACGGCCAATGTAGCCAATTGACTCAACTATTAACGACTCTTTAGCATTTGTCAACTCAAATACGCTTTCATAATTAACTTACATGCACAGCCGATGAAGAACGGGAACAAAAACCAACTCTTAGATCGGACGAGTTGGTAAAGATGAGCCATCGTCGAAACACAAAATAAGGCAAAGAAAACAATAGCGGCCGTGAGAGACGGGTCGTAATGATATAATTTGAACTCGGCCATGTTCGATCTTACATGCGGATAGAATGGACAAGTAAATAAACAGGTAGCAGAGGACGGGAGCAGCTACAAGCTTGTTAATGAAAGAGGGGCGTCACTACTTATTTAAGCAGATATCAAGCCCGGACGATTTTGCGGCAAAGCAACGGAGATTAGTCGCTGAGGTAGGCCCACCTTGCCTAGCTGCAGTATGGGAGGTAGGAAACGGCCTTTCACTGTATCTCGTAAATCTGGCATCCTGCAGCAGTTGGCTTAAGTTATTAATAGTATTTTGCAATGTCTCGGGCCGAAGCCATCGAAGAGTACGAGGTTTCGAGGTTGAGATAATTAGAGAATCCAGCCTCTCAGCCGGCAGCCGGCACGCACGAGCGATTTTTGCTAGACCTTTCAATGCAATGCAATACTGCGGTCTAAGTAAAAGGGGCAATATTGTCCCATTGGACTCTTATTTTAGTTGCAGATAGGATTGTAAGGGGGCTGTGGGTTTGGACCCTCCCGTAACTTTTACGAGCGGGTCAACACCTTACCCACTAGTCCATCCCAGCAAACCACACCCCTGCACTAACGCCATCCCCGAACCTGCAGGCGAATGAGCAATCAGTGCACAAGACTGATGGTATTCCGGATCACAGTGGAGCCGGGGCCTGGAGACGGGTGGATGTTCATCCTTGACCCTAGACCCACCACAAGAATCCAGTCGCTCTTCGCCACTTCAAGAATTCGTTGTTCCCACATGTCTGATAGGAGGAATGAATGATACGTCAGGCCCCCTGAACCCGGCCCTTAACCAACCCAACCCTTCCGAAGGCTTCAAAAATGCTGCGCTCTAGGCACAAAAAAACTCCAGAACAGGCTGTGTCGAATGCAAGCGCCGCCATATCCGAGTTCGTCCACCACTACCCACTTGACATAGCTCCCCCACCGTATGGTGACCGAGCCTAACGTTAGGTGCTAGTGCGACGAGGCGAAACCCATGTGCGCGAACTGTACTAGGGTTCAGCGGGAATGCCAGTACCGCTTGCATAGCGGTTTAGTATGAAAGCCTTTCCTTTGCATATTGCTGTCGTTCCTCGTATGCTGACTGTACCAAGATTGAGGTTGATGGTGCCACATCACAATCTTCCTCTCCGAGCATCGTGCTTCCTATTCCAGATCCTGCAGTATCAAACACCACCTCCCTCAACGGCAGACGAGAAACGACGGATGGCAATATCGACATGTTTCACATGGAGCTTTTGCTTCATTTCTCATTCGCTATATACGTCCCAGAATTGGACGAGGACAATTCTGCCACCAGTCTGATATTGAAGGCTGCCCTTACCTCGCCATATTTGATGCACGAAGTGTTGGCATTATCAGCTCGGCATCTGGCCACAACACGGCCAGACAACTCGGACTGGTATCTTCATCAAGCAGTCGACCTACAGACTAAGGCACTTACACTGTTCAACAATTCCCACCGCCATGACGGCCAGGATGCCTCCATATCAAGACTGCTATTCTCCTCGATTCTTGGCCGTCACATACTAACTGATACTCTCGCCTACCGCGGCCTAGAGTTCAGCCAATTCCTCTCCCGCTTTATACAAGGTGTTCGAGTCCATCGAGGCACCAGGGCTGTCACGCAGGCTTATGGATGGGAGAATCTTCTCAGTTCAGAGATTGGCCCACTGATGGCTAAAGGCATTGACCCGCAAAGGCTTGAGGATCCAACAGCACTCCATCCCCATTCCCAGACCCTCATATCGCAAGCATCCTCGCTCAGCGCAGGTGAGAGGCTTGCATGCAGCAGAGCGGTTCAAATGATAGAAACCGCTTTGGATGATGTTAAATCTCCGGATACAAGTCTCTTTGGCCTGCGTATTATATTTGTCTGGCCCATATTATTGCCCGATGAGTTTATCAGTTTGCTAGAACGCCAGGTTCTGGAGGCAATTACCATTTTGGGCCGATATGCTAGTTTACTACAAGCGGGAAGACATCTTTGGCAAGTTCAAGATGCTGGGACTTATTTATCAGATCTTATTTCAGATCTTTTAGGTTCTGGTGAGGGTATGGAGTTAGTTAAATGAAGTGGACGATTGTCCTCTTATTTGCACCTAGAGCGTGCAAAGATTTATAGGTAGTATAAAGTGATTAAAGTTAATTATTTTACTTAAAACTATGTACTTAATCTATTTTAACCTAAAATACTTACTTAATTGCTCTCATAAACTCATGAGTGTAGCCTACTCGTTCGTAGTGGATCTTCCATGCACCAACATACAGCCAGCCCGAGCTAAACTGCTGCCTGCTGGCACAGCCCTGCGCTCTTCCCCCTAGTACCTAGTACGTTTATTTATCCAGGGTCCCCCCCTTGTCGCTGGCCTCGGATTGTTTTGTGGTGCACCGCGTAAGCCAGCCACTTCGGTCTGTGCCCCACATCCATGGAGATCCATGAGGATATTTCAGAGGACCAAGCCCACCAGATCAAGGCAATTACGATGTTCGGGTTGATCTCAGCTCCGCTAACCCTGACCGAAACCGAAAACCCATCATGCCGCTGCGTTTAGGTTTTAAGAAATCCCGCGGAGGCTGCCAAAGATGCAAGAAGCGCCGCGTCAAGGTATCACTGTCTCGCTTTCGGACATGTTCATCGCTAACGCCATTCGTCAGTGCGATGAGAAACAGCCATGCACTGGGTGTATCAAGCACTCGGTGACGTGCAGCCTCGTCAAGAACGTACAAGTCTCGCCGCCGGCCTCAGAGTCCCGCCCACGCTCCAACATGCCCCAGAGAATGTCGAGGGCCAGTCGCAAATCTCAGATCGTGTCTCCTGCGGACCCGTTTCCGTACTTTGAGAATCGACTCTCCTTTCCAGCCGCCAAATCGGTCTTTGGAGACACCTGGACTGCCGACCTCGAGTTAATGCACCATTTTACCGTCACAACGTGCCTGACACTGCCGCGTGTGCCGACAAGCTGAAGCAAATATGGCAAGTCGAGGTCCCAAAATCTGGCATGAATTATCCGTTTGTCTTGCACCAGATCCTCGTCGTCGCTGCCCTACACCTCGGCCATCTTCGTCCAAACGAGCGTCAAAGATTCGCCCTCCACGCTTCTCGACATCAATCTGAGGGGGTCGTGGGCCTGCGGAAGACTATTGCCAATATTACGCCAGAAAGCTGTGAGGCTTTATTCTCAGCATCAACATTGCTCACTCTTAGCGCATATGCAACCTTCTCTCAACCGAAAGGCTGGCCCGACGCCGCTGTAAAGCCCACCATAGGAGATATTATCGATATCTTCTCCCTTGTCCGAGGTATGAACCAGCTTCTAACCTGCTGCAAAGAAGCTCTCTATCGCGGCACCTTCTCGCCTATATTTGAGCTACAGCCCCAAACGGGGCCGACGACATTATTGGCCGAACTCGTGGTGCAGCTCGAGTCACTGCGCATCCAGGTATCATCGCACGGTTATGAAGACATCTTGTCGCGCGAGATTAGCTGGCTTATTTCCTGGATTCAACGTTGCAGTAGCACGACGAATAAACCCGAGCTCAGGATAACCATGACCTGGCCAATTGAACTCTCTGCAGATTACATCTCACTCTTACACCAAAAAGAACCATCGGCGCTCACTCTTCTGGCTTACTACTGCGTCGTGGTGTCAGCCACAGAGTCAGCCACCTGGTACACGAAAAGCTGGAGCATGAATGCTTTACGTGCCATCACCGACTGCCTCGATCTGATATGGGCACCTCATATCGCGTGGCCAAGTTCAATCATCGAGTCTCTGCAGGTCTGTGAGGGCTGATGTTGAATTGGACTATGTTAGAACACCTGGGTACGAGGCAGTCACGTGAGAATAGATAGCCTGGAGGGATTGAATTGGCAAGACTGAAGTTGGCTTCTTGGATGGGGACAGCATGTGTAGCTCGCCCTTAGTGGTATGGTAACGATATTTGAGAGGCCAATAGGCCTGCGCTTGGGGCATAAAGTGGCAAGTGGGGATTTGGGTCGGCTATAATTGCTAAAGGGCGAAACAGATCCTATTGAAAGCCCAAGCGAAATTGAGATAGTGGATGAGACTTTTCATCTGGATTTAAAGAGGGAGCATTGTTATTACACCTATTAATTAGGAAAGTCTCTGTATATAGCTTAGGATAAGAGTTTCACTTAGACTAGAATAGATAAATACACAGCCTATTAAGCTACTAATACTGGGTTTAAATCTGAATTTCTCTATTTCTTACTTACTTTTTAGTAGTATTTTAATTTTATATATATAGAATTTAATAAGCTTTTATCTTAAAATACTTCTATACCTTATTAAAAAAGTAATATATACAGCTTTAATATACTTATTTAGTGTATATATTTTAAAAGAAGATATTTTAAATAATAATTTTAAACTAAATTTAGCTGTATTATTAATATAGTCTATAGAATTAAAGTTAAAATTATAGCTATAATTATTTTAATAAAATTTAAATAGAGTTCTCTAAATAATATTAAAGTTTAATAAAATTTAATTACTAATTTAATTATAGTAAATAGTATATTAATTAGTAAGAGCAGTTTTAAAGAATTTATTATATTAACTAAAAATATTTTATTATATTATATATATATTCTGTTTTAAAATAAAAATATAAATTTAATCTTTAGAAGTTAAGAGAATAGTCTGTATATTATAGTAGTATTTTAATTTTTATAAAATATCTTTTTATTTTTATTTTAATAGGTAATAAACTTAGCTAATATAATTATATTTAACTGTATATAGTTTCTATAAATTAATTTAATTATAAATAACTATATATACTATTTTACTATTTAGAGTTTTTTTTTTTTTACTTTACTTAATATTATTAAATAAATTAAAGCTATATAGTATTTTTAAATAATAAAAATAAATAGTTAGTACTATATTTAGTAATAAAAGAAATAGTAAGTAAATTATAAAATTATTATATATTAGTTTTTACTTTAAGCTTTACTTTAATTTTTCTAACTTTAATATACTATAATAGTTAAATTTAACTTAAAAGTATAAAATAAGTTTAAATATAAAATAATAAATTAAATAGATTAAAATATATTATAATAAGTAAATATAAATTACAATTTAATAATAGTAAAATAATAAATTTAATATAATTAAATATATTAATAATATTAAAAATTAAATTTAAAGTAAGAAATTAAATTAAATTTAATTTAAAAAAAACTTATATATAGCTATATTATAAGTATATAGAGTTTTTATAGTAACTTTTTAATAAAATTTCTTTTTTTTTCTTTTTTCTTTAGCTTAAAATACTTAATATATAAAATCCTACTATTAAATAAACTTAAAATACACTTTTTATAAATAACTAATAGAATTATCTATTTATAAAATACTGAATAAATAGCTATAAACTAAAAGTAAGTAGTTAAATTATATAAAATTTTAAATTATAGTAATTTTAAAATTATAATAATTTAGAATTATAAGTATAATTCTTAATATAATACTCTATATATAGTTAATTAGAAAAAATAAATATTATTATAGTTAAAATTATACTATAGTATAAAAAGTAAGTTAATTAAAGTTTTACTAATTATAACTATTTAATTTTAACTTAAGTAATAATATTTACAATTTATAATTAATAATTTTACTATTTATAGTTAATAAATTAAATAAGTTTTTAATAAATAAATTTAAAATAGTTTAAAATTTAAAATTAAGCTTTAATAATTATAATATATATAATAGAAATACAGTAAATTTAAATATTAAATTCTCTTATTAAAAATAGTATTTTACTGTAAGAGTTAGGGCGGCATGCCTAACCTTGCAATAGAAGGTCCCAGCCGTTAGGCTAAAAAGATCAAACAATTCAAGTAAACCACATTACTCAATCGTGCCGCACAACAGGTTATAAGGGAGGCCCTGCGCTGCAGCGCAGCGAGCCCTCAGTAAGCCCTCAGGCTAGCGCACATCCTTATATTTACTATATTAATTTAATTATTAAAATACTATTATATAAATAGAGATTTAATATCTATATATTTTTATAATATTACTTACTATTAAATTAAGTTATTAATTAGCTAAAAACATAAAATTAAAATTACTTAAAGTTAAAATTATATAGAATTAAAAAAAAAAGAAAAAGTTAAAATTATATAAAAAGAAAAATTATAATATTTACTATTTAATTATATTATAATTTATTAATATTATAAATTAATATTTAAATATTATAAATATATAATAAGTTTAGTTTTTTTCTAGCTTTATTTAATATTATTAAATAAATTGAAATTTTATAGTATTTTTAAATAATAAAAATAAATAGTTAGTATTATATTTAATAATAGAAAAAATACTAATTAAATAATAAAATTATTATATATTGGTTTTTATTTTAAGTTTTAATTTAATTTTTTTAACTTTAATTTTACTATTTATAATTAATAATCTTACTATTTATAAGTAATAACTTTAAAATAGTAAATTTATTTTAAATAATAAAATATTAAAAAAAACTAATATTTTTTATTATTAAAAACCTAACTTTTCTTTTAATAATTTTAAATAAATTAATAAAGAATATTCTTATTAAAAATATTATATTTTAAAATAAAAAGATTTTATCTTTTAATAAAAATAACTTTAATAATAATTATACTTTAAAATTAAATTTATTAATACTATTTAAGTTATTATAAATATTTATTAGTATTATTAAAAATATTAACTATTTATATAAACTATTTATTTCTATTTATAATTTACTTTTTATAATTATTTTATAAAATTATTCTTAATTAATATATTCTATTTTAAACAGTTAATATATAGTATATCTATTTTAAATCTTTAACTGCTTTAAGCTATATAGTTAAAAAGTTTAATAAAATAATTTTCTATTAATAATAATACTTTAAATACTGTAAAATATATTACTATAAGTTAATAAGTAAGATAAAAACTAATTATAATGTTAATAATATTTTATAAAATATAGTAATTGTATATATTTTAAACTATTTAAAATAAATTACTTTAAATTTTTTAAATTTTTTAAATAAAAATAATATATTAAATATTAAGTAATTATAAATATTATATATACCTTTTACTATAAATATTAAGTAATTAAAAATTCTATCTTTTTTTTATAAAGTTAAAAATAACTTTTTTAAGTATCTATTTTATTTTATAATAATTTTAATTTTATTAAGATATTTATAAAAATAAATATACTTTTAAAATAATTTAAACCTATAATACTTATTTTTGATTCTAAAAAATATATATTTATAGACTTATATTTTTATATATATCTATTTTTTAAGTATTTAACTTTTAATTAGAACTTTTAGTAAAAACTATTAATAAGTAAATAATATATGAAAATATTACTAAAAAATATAAAGTTATAATTTAAATATAACTAATTATTTACCTTTTTTAAAAATATAAAGTATTATCTGTTTTAAAAAGAAAATCTAATATTTAAATTTACTATATTTTTATTATATATATTATAATTACTAAAGCTTAAGTTTAAATTTTAAGCTGCTTTTTTTCCTATTTATTAAAATTCTATTTAAAATAAAAACTTAAAATAAAAACTAATATATAATAATCTTATTATTTAGCTACTATTTCTTCTATTACTAAATATAGTACTAACTGTTTATTTCTATTATTTAAAAATACTATATAGCTTTAATCTATTTAATAATATTAAGTAAAGCTAAAAAAAACCCTAAATAAAGTATTATCTAGAAAAAGTATATTTAGCAGTCTTAATATTAATATATCTAAATAGTTTACTCAGTTTTTATAAGTAACTAAAGTCTATTAATAACCTTATAAAATATCCCTTATATAACAAGTTATTACTAACACTTAAATACTATTAACAATATATTAGTTACCACTAAGAGGATTTAGCTCTATTTGTACTGCCTCAGCTTCCGGATGATAAAGACGAAGGTAACAATAAGAGCGAAAGAGACAAAAAAGCAGAGGAGGAAGACAAGGATAAAGACGAGGAAGAAGACGTGGGTAAAGAGGAGACAAAGGGAGAATTCTTGGGTAAAGAGGCCCAGGACGAGGGCGGCCGGACGGCGCTGCACATGGCCGCCGCAGGGGGGCACGAGGCCGTCGTCAGGCTGCTGCTCGAGAAGGGCGCCGACAAGGAGGATAGTTACTGGTGTGACTACCCGCGCTGCACTCGCTACCGGGAGCCTTTCGTCACCTTCGTTTACACCTGTTGCATCTAGCAGAGGGAAGTGATCATATGTGTGAGAAGCTCTTGATTTTCTTCCTATCTAATGAGGGTCTTTGGGTCAGTCTTATAGACGAAGAAACTGACGATGACCTCGGACGGCCGAGAGGCTCCGGATGCCTCGGGGTCTTTGACTTTATCTAGCTATTGACCTGATTGAAGGGAAAGCTAGGCCGCTGACGAGGCAAGTGGCGATGGACGCCTATGATGAAAGACAGAAAGCTTGACTGCCGTCATAACCGCAGAAATCCGATATCCCGATATGTGACAGTTGCAAACTAGTTTCTATGCCGCAAATACTGATACGCATAATCTTGAGTTGACGAGACTCGTTAGCTTGGCTTACGATAGCGTGGCCGCGTAATGTTTGATGAAAGAGAGATTTTGCAAACTCACCTTCATCCTTATAGCAACCTCTCGTTATCGGATCTCAATTTCTCTTGAAAGGCTGGCGAGCTCTTCATTCAAAAGCTCGTCCTCTTTAATGGTCGGTTCACGTGATGTTTTTGGCGGGTCATCCCACAACACTGTGCCAAGCTCTTCACTGGTCATCCCCAACCGCGAATCTGGATTTGAAGCCACGGTGATACGCTCCCGGGTGGTTCCATGTTTGCAGATGCAGCACCGATCCGTCGGTCGGCTTGCGGCATGAACATAACACGCACCGATGAGTTTGTAGCGGCCAGACACACGCCGCAGCACAAACGGAGTAGTCGCGCCTTCTAGCATCTATACCTCATCCCAATCTTCGACCTCCGTCGGCCTGAACCCGAGGGAATGGTCAGTGGCAAATATCCTGCGGTTCGTCCCATACTGGGACCATTTCGCGATGAAATCCTCAAGCTCTTGTTTGTCAAAGTGACTAGCCGATGGTAAGGGAGACTTGCAGAGGCATATTGAACTAGAATTGGGCATTTCGGCGGCCATTCTGATCAGTTCTCTGTATAATCTGTCTCTTTCAATGCAGTTCCAACAGAATCCGCTGAAACTCAGTGGAATATCTGCCGGTAACACCTTAAAGTTTTAAGGGTAGCTGGGTGACCGGTTGGTTGCATAATAAGTGAATAGGATGCGTCTCCAAAAATCCAATTGGCTGTCGCAACACCAAGTTCCAGAGCTCTGTGAAGGCTGATGCAGCCAGTGGCCTCCATATATTGTCGGGTATATAATATGAAGGACAACCTTGCCCCTGTAGTCGACGAGGTAACTTTCGATTGTAGTTGTATGCGCAAGAGCCTTGCCAAAGATTCTAGTATCCGTCCATACAGTACCACACCTTCGTCCAGTCACTCGAAGACCGCAGCCGAGCGGGTAATTCAACGTCGCGGTGGGACGTAAGAGTAGTCCATCTTTAGATCGTATGCTAGGCTCCGTAGCGCCTTCGCTCACCTCCAGTTGCACTGGCAGAGAGGTGGGTGATCTTCTTGTCCAGTCCGGCACCCACGACGGGATGCCCATTTTTGAACGTTCCATCCACTTGAGCGAGCATTTCTAACGACCCAGTAGTGATAATATGCCATGCGGCAACTTGTAGGAAAACCCAGCCAGGGATGGTGACCGGCGAGTAGTCCGCTCGAAGGGGTAACCCTGCTTGCTCATGCAGCAGTCCCATGATCGCATACACCTTGTCACGAGCGTCCTTGCAGGAACAGTTCCGGGAGATTTGTAGAAGGGATAAAAGGTCCGATTTCTGTATCCCGTCAGCTTCAGTATCAGTAGCAGAGCGCCGGATAATCAAGGAGAGGGACCTACGCCTTGGAGTCGACGGGCTCCCATAGTCGTTTGTCTCAGACCGTAAGAAATGACTGGAGGAAGCACTAAAGGGAAGCGACGGGCAGCCATCAAGCGGAGGAACAGGTTGCCGTGCTCAATGAGGTCCTGCCAGTCCATCTGTATCGATCCATATATGACCAAGACCGCCTTAGCCACAGCAATTTCCTGCAGGACCCAAACACGATGAAACCATCGACTCTGGAATAAAGTGATGAAATCCAAGACGAGTGGTAACAGTCCAGCGGTGTCGTTACTGATGTAGTCGACCAGACGGCTGATGACCGCACGCCCCTCACCTAGGAATACCAGAACGCGGATCGCACTGCGAAATATTGCAATCATATTCTTGACCTGGTGATTTCGCTTCAGGACATTCGACTGATCAATGCACACAGCGTCAACCCAAAGTCGTCGATCTGTGTCGAGGTTGCGGAGGCGCAGCAGCGCCTTCTCGCAGTTCCTAGTTATGCCAATCAATTTTCCTTCATTGCCGCATTCTATTGTTCTGCAGATGGAGTCATCGCCGTCCTCATCAGCCCAGGTGTAACTGACGGCTTCATAGATCGGGCCGTACTGAAGGTTCACCGGTTCCAGCTCGCACCGGAGCAGATCGCTTGGCTGGCCTGCCCTGAGGACAAGCACACGAATCTGGCGCCCTTGTTCATAGTTGAGGGCTGGATACTGATAGCTGACGTCAATCGGCAGAGAGTGCGATGCCCCGGCGAAAGTGTCTGCAGGGTCTGGCTGGGCCTGGACGTCTTCGTACGCGTCTTCGGATGGCGCGCTGCCGGCGTAGACGATGGCGAACCCACAGCTTTTGCAGAATTCGATATTTGTGTCAGGAATTACACACACCAGTCGACGTGGCGGCAGCCTCGGCTAAGGACGAGGGCCGTGGACATGACGAATACTCGAGCCTGGCTTCGTCGATGGTGAAAGAGAATCCAGCAAGAGACGAGTCGGCGAAATAGAATGCAAGGCGTCACATGAAGCAACAGGCAAGAATTGGAATGGATACAGTGATGCATTCGCCCTTTTGTCTGGGGGAACGCCGTAGGTCGCTTCAAGACCAGTCATGCACTGCCATGATACAAGGCGTATGCAAGGTGTTCGCAAAATGCGCCGCATGGGCTTCTTCTATTCGCCCCTCAAAATGCCCCAGCCTGGTTGCCTTTCCTAAGGCGTTCTTCGAACATCTGATTGCAAGGCGAAGCAACTTGGCCTAATGAGAGGTTAGCCAATGGTATGGTGCGCCTGTTTATGACAAATATTTGCTTACTGTATTTACACATCTTTCTGCATGGAATAAGACACAGTTAATTCGTTAAAATGGTAAAAAAAAACAGCTTGGAGGCTTATTCTCTTAGTGTGCTGTATCTAAAAACCCCTTAACAATCTGTTTATCTCTTAACTCTTAGTATAAAGATTAATATGTTACTGAAACATTACTTATATAATAGCTGTTTAGTTTTTTAAAGTAAGTAAGTTACTTATATAAAGTTAAAATAATAGGTATATTTTAGCTTTTTATATAATTACTTTAGCTTTCTATATATCCAGCTTAATTTAAAATACTATAATATAGTGCTAATTACTTACTAAATAAGAAATTGCACTTATAACTATAATTTCCTAATTAAAAAATACTAATAAACTATATAATATTCTTAATTAAAAAATTTAATATCTATATTATTACTTAAAAATAATATATTACTTATATAAAGAAAGTTTATTTTTAATTTAATATTAATATTTTTAATATTTTAGCTTTTTTTTTATAGCTTTTTATTTAGTTTTCTTTAGCTCTACTTAATATTATTAGATAAATTAAAGCTATATAGTATTTTTAAATAATAGAGATAAACAGTTAGTACTATATTCAGTAATTATAGCTTTTTATAATTATAATATTTATTTTTAATATAGAGTTTTATATAAAAATAATAAAAATACTTTTTTAATTTAAAATAAAGCTTTTATTAAAATAACTATAAGAAATTAGAATATTTACATTTTAAAAGTAGCTTTTATATTTTAATTTATAATATAACTAATTATTAAATAGTTTAAAAATTATATATTTATTAATAGAATAATAAGTTATTATATTATAAACTATATAGCTATTAACTGTATTTATATTATTTTATTTCTAATAATACTTTAAATAGTTTATAATAATATATTAAAGTTATTAATTTATAAATTAAGTTTTTAATATTATAATTATTTTATTAATATTAATATTACTAATTTTAATTATATTACTAATTATAATTATATTACTAACTATAATTATTTTATTAATAATTGTTATATTAATAGTTATAAAATTAATAAAGTAGTATTTTATAATAGCTTTTTTTAAGAAATAATTTTAAATATAATAGTTAAATTAAACTTAAAAGTATAAAATAAATTTAAAGTATAAAATATATATAATTTAATATTAGAAATCTATTTAAAGTTTAAGTTAAAAAGTAGGTAATAATAAAATTTAATAATTTTAAAAATATGTTTAAATTAAATAAAGAATTTAATAGTAAATTAATAATAATAATATTTGGTTTTTTTTTAGCTTTACTTAATATTATTAGATAGATTAAAGCTATACAGTATTTTCAAATAATAAAGATAAACAGTTAGTACTACATCTAGTAATAAAAGAGACAGTAGCTAAATAATAAGGTTATTACACACTAATCTTTATCTTAAGCTTTAATTTAACCCTTTTAACTTTAATCCTACTGTCTGTAAAGTTAGATAGAATTCCAGCAGATAGAAAAAAAGCAGCTTAAAATCTAAATTTAAGCTTTAGTAATTGTAATATATACAATAAAAATACAGTAAATTTAAATATTAAGTTTCCTTATTAAGGGAATAATAATAATATAAATATAGAAAATTAAATTAATTAATAGAATAAAATAATATCTATATATTATAATATATTATGCTATTTTTAATATCTATATTTATACTTAAATTAAAAGTAAAATTAATAAAAAAAGTTAAATTAAATTTAGTGAAATTTCTTTAAGTTAAAAAAATACTCTATTTAAGCTTTTATAAAATAGATTTATAACTATAATTTAATATATTTTATATTAATATAAAGAGAATTTCTTACTTTTTATTATTTTCTTAAAAATATATATTTTAATTTTTATTCTATATAGTTATTTTAGGTTTTAAGTTTATAAATAGAAATTAATATTTTTTAGTAATTTATATAATAATAGTATTTTATTTAATAAAATAAAGGTTAAGCTAATTAAAATTATTTTAAATATATATACTATCTTATAGCTTTATAATAATAATTACTACTATATTTTAACTAATTTAAACTAAAAGCTAAATATATAGTAAAATTACTTAATATAGACTTTAAGAATATAATAGAGTTTTTTAATATATTTTACTAATAGATTAATAGACTTTTATTTCTTATAGCTTCTATATTTATCTTATAAGTTATTAATTTTATTATTAACTTTATATTTTATAACTAATTAAATTTTATAGTTAAAACTAAACTATATTTAATTTTTACAGTTAAAATTAAACTGTATTTAATTTTTAAAGTTAAAATTAAACTATATTTAATTTTTACAGTTAAAGTTAAATTGAATTAAAAATAGTATAGTTATAATTAGTATTTAAATTTCTTTTAGTTTTTATATTACTTTTAAAGCTAATATTAAAAGTCTATTTAAAGTTTAAATTCAGAAGTAAATAGTAGTAAAACTTAATAATTTTAAAAGTAAGTTTAAAATAAATAAAGAATTTAACAGTAAATTAATAATAGTAATATAAATATAGAAAATTAAATTAATTAATAGATTAAAATAGTATCTATATATTATAATACATTATACTGTTTTTAACCTCTATATATATATATAAATTTATATAAAAAAGTAAAATTAAAGGATTTTAATTAAATAGCAGTTATAAATCTCTTTTAATATAAATATAATAATTTTAATTACAAATATAAAAGTAGAAAAAAAAAGTAGCTAATAAAATTAATTATAAACTAAATACTATATAAATAGTAAGAAAACTAGTTAATAATATTAATTATAAATTAAATACTATATATTTAGTATAATACTATTATATACTAAAATAAGTATATATAGTATTTTAATTTTAATTGAAAATAAATTAATATATATTATTATAGATTGAGTTTAAATTGTAAATTTAAATTATACTTAATTCTAGCTATAAATATAGCGAAATAACTTAACTTATAGTTAAGTTATTATTTTTCTTTTTACTTTAATAGGAAATTACTATTTTATAGAAAGATTATAATACTAGCTATTATTTTAGTTTTTTTAAAACTAACTTCTTATAGTATAACTTAATTACTTTAATAAATTATAAGTTTAATTTTTTATATTAATACATAGATTAATAGGCTTAGCTTAAACTTATAGATTTTTATAGTTTAAAAAGTTTATAACTTATAAAGCTTTTTTTATAAAATGAAAGAAATTTATTATAAATTAAGCTTAAGTTATAAATTTAAGCTGTATTTAATTCTAACTATAAGTATAGCTAGATAACTTAATCTATAGTTAAGTTATTATTTTTATTTTTATTTTAATAGAAAATTACTATTTTATAGAAAAATTATAATATTAATTACTATTTTAGTCTTTTTAAAATTAACTTTTTATATATATTTAAATTAATAAAATATATTTTCTTATAGCTAAAATATATTACCTAGCTAATAATACTAATTATAAACTAAATACTATATATTTATTATTATATAAAAAACTTAAAGTTAATTTAATAGCAGAAAGAGTTAATAGTTAATATTTAAATTATTTATTATTTTTTAAGAAAGTATATAGAAAAGTATTATATAGATATTTTAATTAATTAGCTTAAAGCTATATTTAAGTATATATATATAGTTAAATTAATTTAAAGCTTATATCTTCTAATAGAAAAATATTCAATTAAATATTCTATTAAATTAATTATAGAAAAGATTTATAATAAGATATTAATAGAGTTTATAGCAGTTTATTAATTAATAAAGTAAAAAACTAAAGTTAGATAAAAATTATAATTATAGTTAAAATAGTTTTATAAAATCTCTTTAAAAATTAAAAGTAAAAAGTCTTTATTAACTTTAATAAAAAGGTTATTAAAATAACGATCTTTTTAATTAAAAGAAAATTTAATAAAAATACAATAATAATTTTTCTTTCTATATATAGCTTTTTTCTCTATTTATTTCTATTATATTTGTATTAATAACTAGCTATCTTTATTATATTAATAACTAAAAGAATTTTAATAAATAAATAAAAAACTATATTTAAATTAGTAGCTATTTTTTAATAGTTAAAAAGTCTAATTATAACTAAAGTTATTTTACTATTTTTAATAAAAATAGACTATAGCTATATATACTATTACTATAAATAATATAAATATATTAGTTTTTTTAAAATAGCTAGAAAAGTATTTAATTAAATACTTTATTAAAGTGAATTATTACTATAAATTATAATAAAAACTTAAAAAATAAAAATTATAGTAGTAAATTTAAATTTAAAGAGAAAATTAAAAATATTATTAATTAAATTTATAGAAAAAGAGTATTTTTAGCTAAATTAAATTTTTAGTAAAATTAAACTATAAGCTTATAATATTCCTACTTTAATTATTATATATTTTTAAAATAGTATTAAAAAAGTAAAAAAATATATATATATATATATATATAAGGGGATAGATCTATTAGTATTATATAGAGGGGAAAGCTATATATTAATCTATTTAAAAGTATAGAGAAAGAGAAGAGTCTTTCTTACAATCTTAAAGTAAGTCTCTTTCTAGCTAGCTGTAAGAGCAGTCTATTCTAGTAGTATAATCCTAGATACAGTATAGCTATATCTCTTAACTTTAAGCTTTAGTCTGTAATATTACCCCTCTTTTTTTTTTTAACTTTAGTAGTTACTATCTAACTCTTTATAACCTCTATATACTAGCTAGAAGGCTATTAGAACCTTAATATACCTTACTGTTATTTTTATCTTTAGTATTTAAACTATCTAAATCTTTAGAGCTTCTAAATCTATTATTTCCTATTATACTAAGCTAGCTAAAGACTCTCTATATATACACTATATCTTTATTAGTTAAAGCTTATAGTAGTTAACTTAATATTTAGTTAAGCTATAGTATACATATTTTCCTTTTTTATATTATTCTTACTGTTATATTAGGGATATTACTAGTACTATTTTTCTGACTTTTATAGGCTTCTACTTTATTACTCTGCTAGATACTAAGCCCTACTAATCTTACTATAAGATTAACTTTAAATCCCTAAGTAATAGCAGTATTTATATAAAGTTATTATATCCTTTTAGCATCTATAATTACTTATTCAGTTATTATATAATTTTCCTTATTAAGACAGTCTATTAGAGTTGTAATTTTTATGTTATTAGGCTATAAGTCTATATTAGCCTTATAGAGGGTTTACTTAAACTGTATAAGGAATTTAGCTAGAGGCTTAAAGCTCTATTATAGCTTCTATAGCTATTACTCTACTTTCTTTATCTTATTAAGGTTATTAAAAAGTTATATAAGATATTTCAGTAGGGCAGTTAGGTTCTATTTATATTTTTATTTAATATACTATATATAGGCTAGTATAGATAACTAGATCTCTATATCTAGCAAACTGTATATATAGTAGAATTAGATATTTATACCTCTAATTGCTAGTCTATTAATATATAGCTTAATATATAGTATTAGAATTTAAGCTTTTTAGTTTTTAGTATTTCTGTTAAATTAATTAGAATTAGATAGAACTTACTGTAGGTACTATAATTATATAGCTTTTTATAGTTTAGTAATTTGCTTTTTTATTTCTATAATAATAGTAATTAGTTTAGCCTTTTAGTTATTTTACTGGCTAGCTCTCTATAAGGTTATTATATATTTATTATATTTATTTATTATACTGTATATATTATATTAACCTTTAGATAATATAAGGGGATAGATCTATTATATAATGGTTGGGGTCTAACCTAGGGGTATAGAGTAGGTCTAAGGTGTGTAGTTTATAATTAAGTGGATCAGAATGTTATAGTAAGCAATATAGGTTACAGTCTAGTAATAGTAGAATAGTAGATTTAATATAACTAAGTATGTTAATAGCTAGTAAGGCTATCTGTCTATAAAAGTACTAAGTAAGTGTCTATATACTAAATAGCAATTAGTGGTTTTAGTAGTTCTATTGTAGTACTTATTAATAAGACTAACAGTCTTATTAATAAGAGTTATTAGTAGAGTACTAATACTTAATTTATCTGTATAATAGGTTATATTAATAGGTATATAGGGAAAAGTGGGTATAGTTATAAGACTGTACCTTATAATAAAAAGTGGGTCTATAGGGATTCTGCTAGTTGTAACTGTCTAGTCCCAACTTAGGCTGTAATATAATATCTCCTCCTAATAGTTTAATCCTTAAGACCTATATATAAAACTGTAGCTCTTAAGGATGTTAGTTAGTATTTATTCTATTATCTTTATCTATCTGAAATACTGATATAATATCTAGCTGTATTTCTAAGAAATTATCTACTAAGAAATAAAAAAGTTTAACTAAAGCTTGCTACGCCTAAATCCTGCTTATTAAGGAGTTTAATTATAACAGTATACCTTATTCTTTCTGCTTAGTAAAGGGGTTTTATTGTTATATTGTAATAAATATTGAACTGTTGCCTAGAGTGTATTTATTAGGGTAAAACTTACGATATATTGGGTATTTTAATAGTCGTTAGTGTATATATCAGTATTTTTCTATATTCCTGGGGTTCTAATAAATAAAAATAGTAAATTGAATTATTATAGAGAAGTATTATATTAAATGTAAGGAGGAAGCTACTAAAGAAGCTTTATTGAAGTTTTATAAGGCACTTAAGGCTACTTAAAAGGAAATTGCAGACAGTTTAAATTGTCTGGCTTATTTATAAAAGCAGTAAAATTAGGTTATTTCTTACAGTAAGGAATTTGTCTGTTATAGTGTTTATTTATTGGATAAGTTAGATACTGTAAAGTGTGTGGATTTAGAGGCTATTATTACTATATAGTCTTTAGTTTATATTAATCTTATTAACTAGAGTTCTTTAGATTTTAACAATCTGATTTTATCTATTTGCAGTATTACTAGTAAAAGTCTTTTAGAAGGTATTATATATAGATAAGGTTTTTAGCTGGTTTCTATTAGTTATTACTTTTTAGGTAGTTTTTCTATTTAATAAGATATTTAGTTTAGTTATTAATTTTTTATTACTTAAGAATTTTCTTAACTTTATATTCCTTAGGGCTTTTAATCTTTATTTTATATTTTATTACTGAATTTAGCTATAATGTTTCTTTTCTGTACTCTTAAGGAGTAAGATATAGAAAATAGGGTAAAGTCTGACTTTTAGTAATAAGTTTAAATAGTAGTTATTTTTTGAGATTTTTTTGAGATTTTTATAGGGTTTAATATATTTATAGTCCAGTTTTTTATTTTGTTATTTTATTTTAATATATTTTTTATTGCAAAAAGGACTATATCTTTCTTCTGGAAGAATAGTCTCTTTATTCTTTTTAAGTTGTAGTATTTTTTTATTTAGTTTCTAATAAATTTAAGTTTAGTCTTTATTTCTTTATATAGATTTTTCAGTTTTTCTATTATAAGAATAGCTTTAGGAATAATCAATCTATCTTAGCTTATTCTGTAGGCATCAGAGGTAAATTTAAAGTTAGTATATACTGAGGTGAGCTTTATGCTTTTATATACTGATATATTATAGCTTAGCTGTACAGTTAGAAGCTTTTTAACTTAATTGTTCTATTTATAGTTAATATAGTATTAAAGGTATTATTTTAGTATTTAGTTTATTTATTCTATTTGTCTGTTAACTTATACTCAGAATGCTATAGTAAGGTGGTGATTTAATTCTATATAGTCTATTAGGCTTTATTAAAACTTAAAAGTAAATAGTAATTCTTAATTGAAGAGAATCTCTATTAGGAGTCTATAAATACTGATAATATTTTATAAGAAGATATAGGCAAACTGCTCTATATCTGTTAATTTCTAATAGAATATAAAATAAGAAAACTTTATAAGTCTATCTATAATAATAAGAATGCTATTATATATAACTTCAGTTATAGAGTCTTCTAATAGGGGTAGTTTTATAATAAAATCTATAGTAATTAAGTCCTAAGGTTGCTTAGTAACTGGTAGGGGCTGCAGTTTTCTATATAGTTTATAGTGTTAAGCTTTAATTTTATTATATAATAGATATTATTTGGTAATTTCTTTTACTACTGCCTTTATCTTAGGAAATTAGTATATTATTCTGACTTATTTAAGGGTTTTATTAACTCTCTAATATCTATATAATAGGTATTTATATATTTCCTATATAAGTTAGTACTGTAATTCTCTAGGGACTTACAGTTTATCTGTTTTTTTATCTGAAGGCAGTTTGTTATTATATTACTGAATCTGATTGTAGAGTTTATTATTACTTATAGCAATATAGGTATTTCTTAAGGTTTTCTTTATAGTTTTTCCTGAATATTCTAAGTAATTATTAATTATATACTGAAGTGTATTCTAAAGGCTGTATATGTTGTATATTTCAGCAATAAACTGGTGTAGTATATTAATACTTCTATTATATAATTCTTCTTTATGTAAGTTTTATACTATTTAATACTGGTAGTAGTAAGAAATAATAATATATCTATTTTAGTATTTAATTTCTTTAGTATATCTATAAGCTCAGTCTATAAAGTCTTATATAGAGCTATCTCTATAAATTAAGCTTAGGTATTTAAGTTAAAGTTATATTTTTTATATACTTATAATATACTTCTGCTTAAGGTATTCTTTAGTATTAAAGTTAAGAATCTACTTATTTATCTTAAGTTTACTAGTATTAAAGTTATAATATTAACTAATAGTATTAGCTTATCTATTTTCTAATTCTTTTCTATAGATAATTATATAGTTAAATTCTAAGAGATATTCAGTATATTGTAGTTATTATCTGCTGAGTTTCTATATAATTGTAAAGTATAAGATGTTCTTATAGTCAGTATAGATCTTAATTTTGTACTTACTTTTTAAGAGGTAGTATTGGAATTTTTTAAATAAGTTAATAATTATAAGGAATTTTTTATTGTAAATAGAGTAGTTAAGTTTGGTACTATATATTTTATAAGAGAAAAAGATAATAGGGTGTAATAGTTTATTATTATCCCTTTAGTCGATTTAAACGCCTTATATAAAGTCTAAGAAGTTCATCTTAAGTTTGATTTTTTATTTGGGGTTAAAGGTTATTAGTATTAGTTTACTTAAAATAATATTCTTAATAATATTAAATACTTTTTCTGTAGTAGTATCCTATTAAAAGTTTACTTCTTTCTTAGTAAGTTCTATAAGTAGTATAGTATAGCTACTAAAGTTCTTAATAAATCTTTAGTAGTAGTTAGTAAATTTAAGGAAGAATTATACTTTCTTAATATTTATTAGTTTTAGCTATTTACTGACTGCAGTAATTTTCTTTGGATTTATTCTGATTTTGTTATATAAGATAATATATTTAAGAAATTCTACTTCTGCAGTATAGAAGTTACTCTTCTTTAGTTTAACTAATAGGTTAGTATCTTAAAGTACTTATAATACCTTATAGATATATTCTGTGTATTTTTCTTTTAAATTAGAGAAGATTAGGATGTTATTTAGGTAGTATATAATAAATATATCTAGATATTTATATAGTATATTATTAATTATTTGTTAGAATATAGCTGGTATATTTATAAGTCTAAAGGGTATAATAAGATATTTATAAAGTTTGAACTTAGTTTAAAAGGCAGTTTTCTATTTATATTCTTTCTTAATATAGATAAAATTATATACTTCCTTTAGATTTAATACTGTAAATACCTTCTTACTATAGAGTTAGTTTTTAAGCTCTATAATAAAAGGCAATAGAATTTAATTTTTAAGTATAATATTATTTAATTATTTATAATCCGCAATAAGTTAGAGTTTACTATTCTTTTTAAAAATAAATATAACTAGATATCTAGCTGATAACTTAAAGATCCTAATATATTCTTTCTATAGTATATTTTTAATATATTCTTTTAGTATATTAAGTTATATTTTATTAAGGTTAAAGATTTTATAAAATATAAATATTATTCTATCTTTTAGTATAATTTTATAATTCTATTAACTGAATTTAAATAGTTCTATCTTAAGTTCTTCTATAAAGAGTTTTTTATAGATACAGTACTATATTGGTATATTCTTAAGTTGTTCTTCTTTAGGTATTTTCTTATAATCTTTAAGGTTTTTATTTATCTATATAAACTGTTATTAAAGGCGTCTAATTATTCTTTGGAGTTATATTTTCTTATCTTTTTAATATTTATATTGTGTTCCTTTTGGGGGTAATAAGATATCTGTTGTATTTTTATGTTAATTCTTACTCTTACTGTCTTTAGGAGTTAGAATTAAAGATCTTTTATTTTTTATTTAAGTTGCTTTTATTATTGCTGGAGAGAATATTGTCAAAATTGATATATATCTAGCTAGTTCTTTAGTTTAGTTATAGGTTGTATTTTCTCAGCTATAAATAGCCTAAAATAATATTATAGTATCTTATAGATATAATATTAAAATATAACTTTCTGGTTCTTACTGTTAATAAAAACCTTAAGGTAATTGGCCTTATAGGTTATCTATCTATTGTTATACTTAAATAGATTGCCTTTAAGATTGTATATTGTATAGGGTTGCTTTTTATCTCTCTATTTTAGCTTTAGCTAATTAACTACAGTAGGATTAATATAGTCTGCTTTTATTCTGCTGTTTATTAATACAGTAAGCTATATACTTTTAACTTATACTTATAGCTTAAGTGTCTTTTTTTTCTTTATTAATTTTATTGTATGTAGAGCTTTTATTAGAGGTAGTTCTTCTTTATATATATTATCTGTTTGTTATTTTTCTATAGGTAGTATTTATTGTTTTTTATATATTTTTTTGTAATTCCTTTAGAGGTGTTTTTTACTGGAGTATTTTCTGTATCTTTATTTAGGTAGTTTTAGTTCCTTCTGTCCTTAGAGTTATTAATACTAAGCTTAGTTATTTTAGTTGAGTTTAGTTTAGGTTAGAAAATTAAATTCTTCTCTATATATATTTTATTAATATATATTTAGATCTCTTAAGCTTTAGTGCTATATTGTAGGCATCTAAGCTTTTTGTAGGTTATTGCGTTTTTATACTAAGTAAGGTTAAGTGTTTTAGATAGGTTCTTTATTTTTACAGTTAGGGGTTATCCCCTTACGTTCTTAATTTTCTATCTTACTTTTTCAGGCTTAATTAAAACTATTTGTTTCTCTATAGTTATTAAAGTTATAATTCTTATATATTATATACTTAATATATAGAAACTTATCTTAGATCTTCTAGTTATGTTTCTTATAGTTCTTATTGTTATATTATACTGCCTTTTTGGTACTGCAGTTAGCAATATCTTTATTTTTATATTTATACTATTTTCTTATTTTCTGTTATTTATATATATAATATTCTTTAGTTTTATATTCTTTAATAATATTAGTGTGTCTGGTATATCTAGGTGGAAAAAGGTCTTTTTTATCCTCTAGTTATATAATACTAGCTTTTATATACTATCTAGTAACTTAAAAGTACTTAAGTTCTTTCTATAAGTAGGATTTCTAAATTAGTTTGTTATTAACTTATATAGGATAATAGTTGTAATAGATTTTATCTTTTTTATATATTGAGTATATATAGGCAATATATAATGCCTATAAGATTTTCTTGTAGTTAGGGTGTATTACTGCTATCCTTAGGTTATTATCTTCTTATTTCTTTAGGGCTATATAGTATGGATTGTATTCTAGTTGTATATTATAGGTATAGATATAGATGTTAGTGTTTTTATTAGGTTTTTATTGTTTATTTATAAGGTTGTTATATATCTCTATTAGTTTTTTCTATATTTAGTTTTTAAGGTTATTAAGTGTTTAATATCCTCTATAGCTAGATTTAGAGTCTTATTTATCTTCTGTTTCTAAGTATTTATTAGTAGGAGTAATAATATTCTAATTATCTACTGGCAGGCTAATATGTCTTATTAGGTAAGCTTTTTATTTAGAATGTACCTAAAGGGTACTTTCTTTTTAAGTGTAAAATTACCTTTAGAGCTTGTCTTTTTCTTTATGTTTCTTAAATATTTCTGCTTTTTATTTCTTATTGCTATAAGGTAGTATAATAGGTCTGGGTTATCTGTTTGGAATTAAGTCTTCTTATTATACTATAGCTATAGTGCGAGATGTTTTATTAGATAAGTTAGTTGTAGTATTAATATTATTCTAAGTAGGGATTAGTCTCTAGATATCTTTTGCTTTTTTCTGGTTGTAATTTTTCTTTTTATTCAGTTTAATTTATTGCTCTGTTTTGGTTTTGCTGTTTATTTTTCTGTGCTATATGGCTTATTTTTATTCTTTTTCTCTAGTATTATTCTTAATTTTCTTAGGTATTCTTTAGGTATAGGGTTTAAGGGGTAGTATATTAATTAAGGCACTTATATTTCTAATTGTAGTATTTGTAGGTTCTATTATATTCTCTATTGTATCTACTTTAAATTATAATAAGAGTTTTAAATTAAATAGCAGTTTAAGGTTTATTATTATTAGGGTGCTAGTAATTAGTAAATTATATATACTTACCTTTTAGTATAGGCTTATACTTTTAGTTAGATTTTAGGGTGTAATACTTACTTTTAAAGTAGTCTATCTTTCTGCAGCCCTAGTATTTAACTTTTAAATAATTCTTCTGGGCGGCTTTTAGTTCTATAGGTTCTAGGGCTATTCTGTAGGAGGTGTTATTTTGTTATTTCTTTCTGCTATTAGACTGGTTTTTTCTGCTCTTTTAGCCTTTAGGATTCTTTTTTCTCTTCTTAATATATTATTTAAATAGTTAATTATTAAGAGTGATATAGAGGTATATATAGGTATTAAATTCCATTAATAAGTTAAGAATCTTATAGATCTTATTTTTAACTTTATTTTTTAACTCTTAATAGAACTTATCTATTATATTTTCATCTATTTAGTTAAACTTTACAGATAGATATCTAAATTCTATAAGGTACTTAAATACTACTTTAGTCTGTATTAACTTTTAGATTTAGATAAGTATATTGTATTTCTTATTCTATTCTCTATATATATTTATAAGTAGCTATTTATATATATTAAAGCTACTAAATAGAATAGTTATCTTTAGTTTGTATTAGTTAGGTAAGTTCTTTATAAAGTCCTTTAGTATTAAGTCTATTCTTTATTAGACTTTATCTTTTAGTAATTCTATAGTATGTTAGACCTTTAATAGTTTACTGCTAAATACAGTTAGATAGTATATATAGTAGGACTTAAGTTCTATAAGATACTCTTTAAGTTCCTTAGGAGTTCTATTAAACTTCCTTAGCTATAGTAGCTTAATAGTTTCTCTGATATTATAAGGTCTAGAGATACTTAGGGCGATAGTAAAGCTGTTAAATTGTTCTGTATACTGAGCTTATTTAGTGTGAGCAATAAGTTATTTGTTAGTGAGGTTTATAATATATCCTTTTAGTGCTGTAATAGTTACTATTAGTATTAGGTTTAGAGTGGGTGTTATATTAGTATAAAAGATCTAGATTTTATTATATAGAGTTTAGAACTTTTTGTTATTTTTTATCTTATTAGTTTAAGCTGTATTAGTTAGGTTGTCTACTTTCTGATAAAGTTAAAGGTTTTTTTTATAGAGTTTCTTAAGTTTTTTACTTGTATTATCTTTGTCTGAGGAGGATTTCTTATTATCTATAGCGTTATTACTATTATAGTCCTTAGGGGTCTTTAGGTATAGAATACTCTTTCTCTTAGAGGAGGTAGAAGTACTAACTAATAGAGTTATTAGAGCTATAGTAACTAAATTATAGTATTACTTAGGTTAATATAGTAATATACTGAATAAGAGCTATTAATATATAATAGTTAGATTTAACTTAGGGGTATAGAGTAGGTTTAAGGTGTATAGTTTATAATTAAGTAAATTAGAATATTATAGTAAGTAATATAGGTTACAGTCTAATAATAGTAGAATAGTAGATTTAATATAACTAAGTATATTGATAGTTAGTAAGGCTATCTGTCTATAAAAGTGCTAAGTAAGTATCTATATACTAGATAGCAATTAGTAGTCTTAGTGGTTCTGTTATAGTGTTTATTAATAAAACTGATAGTCTTATTAATAAGAGTTATTAGTAGAGCATTAATATTTAATTTATCTGTATGATAGGTTATACTAATAGGCGTATAGGAAAAAGTGGGTATGGTTGTAAGACTGTGCCTTATAATGAAAAGTGGGTCTATAGGGATTCTGCTAGTTATAACTGTCTGGTTCTAATTTGGGCTGTGATATATTAGTATTATATAGAGGGAAAAGCTATATATCAGTCTATTTAAAGATATAGAAAAAAAGAAAAGTTTTTTCTGTAATCTTAAAGTAAGTTTCTTTCTAGCTAGCTATAAGAGCAGTTTATTCTAGTAGTATAATTCTAAATGGTGTATAGCTATATCTTTTAGCTTTAGGCTTTAGCTTATAATATAATATAAATAAATATAATAATATATAAAATTTATTTCTTTTTTAAACTTTTTAAACTTTCTATATATAATAATATATTACTTTAAATTATATTTTCTTATTAAAGTTAAAATAGATTATTATATAGTATCTTTTTTCTTTTTTTAAAAAGTAACTTAAAAATAAAAATAAGTTTAATAATATTAAGAATAAATAGTAAAAAAATAAAACAGTTTTTATTTTATATAATAATAAGCTATTTTCTTTATTACTTTTAATAATTAATTTTACTTAATATAATTAAAATACTAAAGTTTTAAGCTTATTTATTTTTTTTAATTTATTTTTATTATAGCTATTAGTAGCTTTAATAAGTTATAGAAAAATGAGTAAGTATATTTAAACTATAAAAATATTAATTTTAATAGTATTAAAATATTAAAGCTTTTAACTTATAGTTTTAACTAAATTAATATAAGTATAAATAGATATATTATTAGTTATATAATAAAATTAATAAAAACTAAAAGTTTTTAACTATTTTACTTTTTACTTTATATTTATATAGCTAAAATAAGATAAATTAAAATAAAAATTTAATAAGTAAGAATTTATATTAAGATTTTAATAAGTTTAAATAAAAAGTATAAATACTATTTATATTATTATTTTTTTCTATTTTTACTAGCTTTCTTATTATTTCTTATAATATTATTTTTTACTTTTTATTACTATTTTTAACTGTTTTTTTTTTTTTTTAAATTAATTAATTTAATTTAAGCTATTAAATTAACTTAATTTATTAAGTTTACTTTTATTTTATATATTTTAGTTATTTAATTAAGATAATTTAATTTATATTAAGTTTCTTAAAGTAATTAATAGTTAGAAAATAGTAAAATGTAAGAATTTTCTTTAAAAGTAAAACAGAATATATAAGAATATCTTTAAGTTATATTTTTAAAGTAAATATTAATATAAGTAATTAGAAGTTTATTTAAAGTTTAAGCTAAAAAGTAATATCTATAAAAAGAAAAGTAGAATTTAATAAAAAGAAAAAGATTATAGAAAAAAACAAATATATAGTAAATTAAAAGCTGTAATATACACTCTATAAAATAAATAGATAACTTAAGTATATTAAGCTTTCTATTTTTTCTATTTTACTTTTTTCTTTTTTTTTTCTTTTTTATTGTATATAAAAGAGTAAAATATAGAGATTTTTCCTATATTTTTAAAAAAATCTATATAAAGTATAAATATATATCTTTTTAAATTAAAAAAAAAAAAAAAAAGTAGCTAATAAAGTTTATTATAAATTAAATACTATATAAAATAGTAAAAATAGAAGCTAATTATATTTAAAATCCCTCTTTAAGTTTAAGTATAATTTTCTTAAAAAGTATTAATATTATTAGATATATAGAATCTCTAAATTATTTTAATATTTTTAGAAGTTTCTTTTACCTTTCTATTTATTTTATAGAATTAATAATTAATAATTATAGCTTAGTATTTCAATTTAATTAGTATATATTTTAGCTAATTAAAATTTATAATTAGCTAAATTTATAAACTTCTATATAATTATTAAATTATAATTAGCTAAATTTATAAACTTCTATATAATTAAAAATTGTAATTAGCTAAATTTATAAACTTCTATATAATTAAAAATTATAATTAGCTAAATCTATAAACCTATATATAATTAAATTCTAATAGTAAAACTTACTCTATATAAAATATCTTTTAATATTTTAAAAAGTTCTAGAAAATTCCTATAAAAATATTAAAAATAATAAAAAGTTTGGATTTTTAAAGCTTCTATATAGTATAGAAAATCTTATTTAAAAATAATAATATTATTTAATTTAATATCTAAGAAATATTATCTTTATTAGCTATTTAATAATATACTGCTATTTTAATTATAATTTAAAAAAGAAAGATAAATAATAAGATATTTAGATAAAATATTAAAATAAAATATTAAGATAAGAAATCTAAATAAGATATTTAAATAAGATATTTAGATAAAATATTTAAATAAGATAAAATATCTCTTATATAAAGCAGTTAGAATATTATATAATAATAATCTTTTAAACTATTAATTTCTAAATTTTTAGCTTTATTCTAATAAGTATAATTTCTATACTTAGCAATTAAATTCTTATTAACCTTAAAAAAATATCTTATAATTAACTAAAGAAATATAGAAGACTCTAAAGGTTCTATATAGAAAAAGAAAAAAAGAAAGTATATTACTAATTACAGTAAAAATACTATACTATATAATATAATACTATATATTAATTAATCTCTATAAGTATATTATAAATTGTAAATATCTAAATTAATTATTATATACTATATATCTTTAATATTCCACTATTTACAGATAGTATATTTAAACTATATATTTATTTAATACTTTTACTTTTAGTATTATTACTTTCTCTAATTAATTTCTAGAGAATAGATATACTTTTTAATATAGATATAGTAAATAGTATCTAATTAGTATAAAATCTATAATATTTAATAGTAGAATTAAATAGAGAATAATAAGTATTATAACTATTTTTATATACTATAAGAGAAATCTAATAGCTATTAATTAGAAGTAGCTTTACTATTTTAATATTATAATAAAACTAAGAAAATTCTAATTACAATATAGCTTAAAATATCTAGCTATAGAAACTTTATAATAAAATTAACTTTATTCTCTATATATTTACTATAATAAAGTTTAATACTTTAATAATAGATAGAGTACTAATAACTATACTACGAAAATTATCTAATAGTAATACTCTATTAAATTAAATAAAAAGCAGTTAGAGTATATTAACTCTAAATATATTAATTTTAAGTATATTAAGATCTTTTATATTACAGTTTAATATATTAATTACTCTTTAAATTAATAGCTAATTAATAGCTAAATTACCTCTATCTAATTAATCTATTTAATAAATTCTATTAACTTTTAAATTAATACTAGTTACTATATTAAGCTTATATTAATATAAGAAAAGAAATTTAATATTAATTTAAGCTATACTATAGAGAACTTTAAATAATTAGATAATATTACTTTAATAAGATAAAAACTACCTTAGTTTAAATAGCTTTTAGCTAACTATACTATATATTATAAGCTAATTTAAATAAATATTTTCTAAACTTACTATAACTGAAATATATAATATAAATAAAGATAATATTCTTTATAGTATTTAACTTTAGAACTTATAATAAAGAATTACTTAATATTTTTACTTTAATATTAATAATATTCTAACTGGCCTAAAAATAACAATTTCTAACAGCTAATATAAAAGTATTACTATTTTAATTTAAATAGTTAATATTAATAACTTTCTCTTTATTAAGCTTACTATATATAAAGTATAGATAATTAAGAATTCTACTATTAATAATAGTATTTATATTTTACTATAAAGTATTAATAAATAGAATTAGATATTAGATATTAAAGTGCTATTATTACTAAATTAATATAATATTTCTTTTTAATACTTTATATTATAATATAGTATAGTAAGTAAAAATATAGTAATCTTTTTAATATTTTATAAGTATTTTAAATTTAAAATAAATAGCACTTATATTTATTACACTTAGTATAGTACTATAGTATAAAAAGTAAATATATAGACTGTTTATTTTTAAAAGTGCTTAATAAGTTTTTTTAAAAACTTAAAATATAAACTTAAAGTCTATAGAAACTAATAAGCTTAATTAGTTAAAATAGATACTATTTCTTATTACTATTAGTAGTAATTTAAAGTAATTTAAGCAGATAAATATATAAGTATAAACTAATTTTATTAAGCTATATCTTACTAGTTAATCTATTTACTATTTTATCTTATATAACTTTACTATTTAGTTTAGCCCTACTATTTAATATAGCTTTATTAGACTATAATAAATTTAAAGTTATATTTAATAAATAATTTTAAATAGAAAACTATCTATATATAAGCTTTATAAATTTCTTATAGCTGAATAATTAACTTAATTTAGCTATACTATTAAGCAGTATAAATAAAACTATACTAAATAAATATAAATAGTATATAGTAACCTTTATATATATAATAAGTATTACTTTTTTAATAATATAGAGTGTATACTATAGAGCTTAAATATTAATAGTAAAAAGCTATTATTAAGTTTACTTAACTTACTAAAAAACCTACTATTATTAATATAGTAAAATTAGATTCTATTTATTAATAAAAATAGAATAAAAAATAGAGCTTAAAATATCTTTTAAGTAAATTAAATAGTATTTAAAAATACTATAGAAAAGAATATAATACTATTAAAACTATATCTTTACTTATATTACTATATAAAACTTAAAGTAGTAGCTATATTTATTAAGTAATCTTTTAATATTAATAGCCTTTATATATTCTTACTCTTTCTTACTATTATATAAAAAGAGATTTAATAGTATTATAATAGAGCTAATAGTCTACTTAAAGTTTTAATACTATAAAAACTAATAACTAACATATTACAGCCCTACTTAAAGTATTTAGTCTGCCTAAAAAATTAAAATAACATACTTTTTCCTTTTTTTAATTAAGTTTCTATTTTTATTATATTATACTTATTATATTATAGCTATTATAGTAGCTTTTATTAATATCTATTTTTCTCTTTTTCTTTAAGCTATTAGAAAGTAGTAAATTAATTACTTTCTATACTTTATCTCTTTTAGTAATAGCTAGATTATTACTTTTTCTTATTTTCTTACTATTTCTAGCTTTTATTCTATAGATAGATATAGTCTATACTAATAGTTACTCTTACTAATAAATTTAGAGGTTATAGTAAAATAATATATTAATATAATATAGTTTTTAAATACCTTATTAATTAATAGTATCTTTAAGCTACTAATATATATAATAAGTATACAGTATATCTAAGTATATAGCGCACTTTTCTATACCTTCTAAAATTAAAACTTCAATAAAAATATAATAATACCTTAAATTAATTAAAACTAATCGCTATACTCTTCTTTAGAAAACTCAATTATAGCCTAATAGGTCTTTATATTATAATTAGTCTTTCTATAAGTTCTATAGTATCTTTCCCTTAATATTACCAACCTTACTTAACTACTACTTCTCGACGATTTAGCTGCTACCTATATATTAATATCTCTCTAATCTATCTTATTTCTTCCTTTATCTAAAGTTATCTTTCCTTCTTTATATAGGTGGGTTCTTTTTGTTCTGTACTGCTTACTAAGAGTCTTATTTGCCTATTAAAGGTTCTAGACCTTAGCTTTTAATAGAGTATTCTGATGTATTATTATCTTTATTCCTTTTAAAAGTAACTTAAGTGCCTTAAGAATTAATACTGAAGAGCTACTTTAATACCTTCTTATTTATTTTTTAAGGTATTCAGACTAAGAGCTAGCCTTAAGTATAGTCTTTAGAGTCTTTAAAACCTAAGGGTTAGAGAGGCCGACCTCCTCTACAGCTGGTATTAGAGTCTGCAGCTATATATTAAGCTTTAATATAACATTTTCTGGGTTTAGAGGAATAAGTCTAGCTCCTTAAAAACCTCCTTTAATATTACTCTTTATTATAGCAGCTATATAGGCAGTATAGAAGGCTGGAAAGAACTCAGTCTTTAAAATGTAAGTTATAGAGTATCTAATTAATTGCTTAATTGCTTAACTATAGGCTGTTTTAAGCAGCCTAAAGCACCTAATATTAAGAGGCTGGAGTAGGTAAGATAAATAAGGCAGTATATAAAGCGTAATAATCTGATTCTTCTTATAATATTTCTTAAAGTTAACAGAGTGATAACTTTTATGCCTATTAAGAATTAGAAGATAATAGCAACTAATTAATCGATTCTTTATATACTAATTAAAGTGCTTAAGCTACTTAAGACCTATATTATTATTAGTCCAGCTATTTTAAGTTATTATAATAGTCTAATTACCTAAGAGGTTACTTTTTTAGTACTAGTTAGTAAGATAATATTAGCCTGTAACTACAATAAATAGCTAGATCGTCTAGCCTTCTATATTAATTGCCTGAATAACTATAATCTATTTTCAGTTTCTAGGCTGAACTGATTTTAGGTTTCTATATCTATCTGCACCTATAATAACTATTCCACTTATAATTATACCCATTATAAAGCTAGTCTTATTAAAGTTATAGATATTAGCTAGATTAATACTATATTTTACAATTATATTCTTTACAAGCTAGAATTAATTGTAAATAATAGTTAGATCTTTGTATTTAGCCCTTTAATAGTTATATTTATAAAAAAAATATATCTTAAGCTCTAGTTATTACCTAATAAAGTTAGAAGCCTAGTGCTAGCTAACAGGTAATATATTGCAGTTAGTAAGCAGTTAGTTAGCTATTTCTTTAATACTATATAGTTGCAGGAGAAATCCTTATGAATTTAGGTTAAGAATAAACTAAATAATAATCTGCTCCTCTAGATCAGATAGATAATGTAATTTCGGGATTTAATTGTATTAAGATTAAATGCTATTCTGCCAGCAATAAAGCCTTTACTCCTTAACCTTATAGATACTAGCAGTATGTTAGATACTTAATTTTGGGTTATTTTAAAGGGCTTAAAGGGCAAAAAGGGTTTTTACTTTAGTATTTAACTGTAATATATTGGGTAGTTGAGAAATATATATTTAAATAAAAAAATAAGAGTTTCTAAGAAAAATATACTGTATACTTAGATGTACTATATGCTTATTATGTATGTTATAAGAACTTAATAAATAGAAAGATAAAAAGAAAAAAAGAAGTATAAAAGTATATTAAACCTAAAAGTTAAGTTTAACTTTATTAATCTAACTTTATTCAGTTTTAAATATTTTAGAACTATTAAATAGTATAAAATAAATTACTTTAATACTTTTAAATTAATAGAAATCTTCTTTTAGTATTACTAATAATATAGTAGAAAGTTTATTAAACTAAAGTAAAAAAGTAAAATAATATTTTATAATTAAAATAAAATTAATATAGTATTATAAAACTAAAAGCTATATAAATATAAAGCTAAATACTACTAAAAAGTAAAACTTTATTAAATTATAAATAAATAAGCTAAACTTACTTATTTAAATAAACTGAAAACTTTTATTTTTAGTATAAAATAATAAACTAATAGAATATTAAGACTAACTATAATTAGATTATTATTAAAGATATTTATTAACTTTAGAAATTACTTATAGACTGTAAATTCTTATAATATAAATAATAACAGTAAATATTTATATAATATTATTAGTAATAATAGTACTAACTTTAAAATAAAAGATATTATAAGATAAAGTTAATATTAAAATAGTACTAATTAGTTTAAATAATAAATTTTTATAGATACTATTTTAACTATACTTTTATAAGTAACTATAATTCTCTAAAGTAGTTAATTTAATATTAATAAACTATTTAAAGTTAATAGACTTTAAAAATATACTTTTAATAGTAACTTTAACTTTAATATTAATAACTTATTTTAAGCTGAATATAATAAATAAAAAGAGATTAATTTTATTAGTAGTTAATTTAGCTATATACTAACTAACTATAAACTTAGCTATTATTTTTAGTTAAGAAAGATTTTATAGTTTTACTATTACCTTTAGATAGATCTTTAAAGAATATAATATAATAAACTTTCTTTAAAAGTTTAAATTATTTATAGATAGAAGTAAAATCCCTATAGATAAAAAAGGAGCTTACTTTCTATAATATACTAATATATCTATAGCTAATTAAGTTAAATATACTATTAAAATAAGCCTATAGAAAGAAATAAAAGAAAACCTTAAAGTATTATTTAGATTTTAAAATGTTAAGCAGCTTAAAATATACTTACTATTAAAAATAAGCCTATAGAAAGAAATAAAAGAAAACCTTAAAGTATTATTTAGATTTTAAAATGTTAAGCAGCTTAAAATACTTACTATTAAACTTAGCTATTATAATATAATACCTCTTATAATAAGTAATTATTAGGAAATTCTTATAGAAATAAATTAGTATCTCTTTTATATATAGATAGTTAATTTAAACTATTAGAGAGATTTAATAGTACAGATTTAAGCTCTATATAATATTATACTTAATAATATTATTCTGTCTATTTATAACTAAAACTAAATAACTTCTAAAAAGCTTATTAACCTTTTATATAGAAGGCTATTTAAAATTATTAAAAGCTTTTTAAAAACTTAAATTTTACTAACTTATTAACTTAAAATATTAGCTTTCTAAAAAATAAAAATAAATTATCTAGCTTTATCTATTAGCTTTACCTCTATATTATTTAATACTTCTACTTATATACTAACTTATTAAAATATATTAAATTATACTAAATTTACTTACAGTTTATAGAAAAACTTTCTTATTAAGATATTTAAGAATCTTAAAATCTATTTTATAGAAGTAACTAAAAAAAAAGAGAAAAACTAACTGTTTAAGTAGAAATTTTATATAGATAATAGATTTAAGTAAAAGTTTAAAGCACTTAAATTTACTATATAAAAATTATAAATTAATTTTAAAATTAGTATTTTAAATCTAATATAATTTAAAGATTTAATAGATACTTTTAAGCTTACTAATATTATACTATTATAAATTACTATTTTAATAACTACTCTAACTATTTAATAAATAATTAAAATAGATATATAGAATACTATACTAATAGTAATATAGCTTAAATAGAGAGAAAGTAATATCTTATTTTACTATATCTTATTATATAGTATATAAACAATTTATATATATAAAGGCTTTTAGTATATTAAATTAAATACTTTCTATAAGATTTTATATATAAATAGAGTAAGAAGATATAAAAATTAAATTTAAACTTTAATTCTACTCAATAGAATATATCTATAAATAAAATAGAATAGCTTTCTAAATATATAAAAATAGAATTTAAAGTTCTATTTAAAAAATCTTTTAAAATAACTAATACTTTTAATATCTCTATAAAAGCTAACTTTATCTTTATTTATAAAGAAAAAAAAAAGATATTAATAATACTTAAAATAACTTAATTCTAACTAATAATATCAGTATAAATTTAATTACTAAAAGAGTTAGAATAGAGAAATTAAAGAAAGATAAAAAAACCTAATATTATTACTTAACTTTACCTTTTAAACTGAAATTTAGCTAAGGATTACTATATAGTAAGAAAGAAATTCTTAATTAAAAAGTTCTTTTTTCTCTTTTAGTAATATAAAAAAAAGTATAGTAATAAGCTATAATATATCTAACTGAGGAAAATATAGTTTAAAAAGATTTTAATTTCTATATTAATTTTAATAGCTTTAAATTTAAATGTTATTTAAGCTATTACTAATAATAATATTATACTAATAAAATATATTATTAATACTAAGTTTATAAACTAATATAAAAACTTAACTAAATAACTAAAAAAGTTTAAAATATACTCTATCTTTTTAAAAATACTAAATCTATTTAAAGTTAAACTCTTTTATAAGTTAAAAGCAGCTAAATATAGTATCTATACTATTTAAATATAGAATTAAATTAACTTTAAGAATACTTCTATTTAAAATTACTTTATACTTTAGTATAAAAAATATCTAATTAAAAAGAATAAAAAAGTAAGATTTATAAACTTTAGTAAAACTTTATAAATTCCTTAGTAATAAAATAATATTAAGAAAGCAGTTAATATAATACTTGTTAATATAAACTCTAACTTCTTAAGAAATTAATAAAAATATTAACTAACTTACTATTAAAAGCTTTTAAAAATTATTATTAAACTTACTATTTTAAATAGCTATAATATTAAAGCTCTATTAGATATAGAATTTAAAGGGAATATTATCTTAAGTAAGATTACTAAAAAGTGCAGCTTTTAACTAATATTAGTTTAAGTCTTTATAACTTTCTATTTAAATATAAAAGTAAAGATACTTAAAAAGGTAAAAGTTTCTATTTACTTTAGCAATATATATATCTCCTAAAGAATATATATAGCCTCTATTAGTTTAGTTTCTATTCTTTTTATTTTAGGAATACTTTTTATTAAAATAGCTAAAGTTTTATTTAAATATATAATAAGAGGAGAAAAAATATATATAAGGTACTAGCTAGAGGATATTAAAGTGGTAATACTTATAGCTAGAAAAATTTAATAGGAGGTTCTATAAGCTAATAGCTATAAAACTAGCTAGTAATAACTTTAATAAAGCCTTTTAAAGCTAATTTAAAAGAGTTATAAACTTTAAAAAAGAATAATAATTCTAACTTAGTCTAATAGCTAGACTAAAAAACTAAGGATAAAATTATATAACTTATTAGAAAAGATATAATCTAGATATATATAGTAGTCCTAAAGAGTATAAAAAATAAATTAAAGAGATTAAAAAAGAGAAAAAAAAAGCAAAACTAGCTAAAATAAATAATATTAGAATTAACACTATATATAAAAGAAAAGATATTAAAATCTATCTCTATAATAATATTTCTTTAGATAGCTTAATATTTAAAGAAAACTTCTTATAGAAGGAAAAAAAGTAAAAAAAAGTATAGAGTCTTTTTAAAGTTAGAAGTAAGTACTCTAAATATATTACTTTAAAATTCTTAACTATTAAAAAAAGAATTCTAACTCTATAGTTTAAAACTAAAAAAAGTAATAAATTAAGTTAGAAACAGTTTTAATAAGATTAAATAGAATATTTTTATTTAAATACTTTATAATAAAAAAGCTACTTTAACTTAAAACTTTAATAAATATAAATCTTTTAATTTAATTATAGCTCTTCTATAAATTTTTAAAAATAGTAAAGTATTTCACTTAATAAGCTAAAAGTATATAAATTTTAAAAACCTAAAGAAAAAAGTTATAAACCTACTTAAAATATATATACTACTATAAGAAGTTACTAACTTAATAGTATAGTTTTTAAGAATTATTACCTATATTCTCTATAACTTAATACTAAATATCTATTAAGCCTTTTTAAATAATATTACTGTTAAAAGTTCTATAAATACCTATAATAATAAAAAGATACTTTTTAAAGTCTATAAGTATATATTAGAGTATTTAATTAACTTAAATAAAACTCTAGTTAATATATAGAGCTATTTAAATATATAATTTTAGAAGAAAAATTCAAATTCTGCTAAAATATTACTATAGTAGTTAGATATATCTATAGAATTAATAGCAGAATATTAAAAAAAGCTAAAATTATTAAGATTAATAAGTAAAAAAAATATATAGACTTAAGGAAAGTATATTTTTTTACTTATTTAGTTAGAAGTAAGATAAACTTTAAACTAAAATATTATATACTATTTATTTACTTATTATTTTATAGCAGTTATAACTACTATTAATCTAAATATTTAAGTAATAAATTAAATTAATAAGTATAGAGATTAAAAAGAGTAAGCTATTTATTTTTTCTTTTAATTTTCTGTAAATCTTTAACTTTCTTATTTTTCTTATCTATTTTATTAAATACTCTATTTACTATCTGCTCTTTAGTAAAATTTAGTTTAAAGGTAATTTATTTTCTAAGTTTCTTTTTACTTCTATATTTAGCCTTTTAATATTAGAGGTTAGTATTAGTTATACAGCTAGATACTATAAGTAACTACTAATAAAGTATATAGTATTACTGTAATATAGATATTATTTAGTTTTATATTATACTGTAATTACAAATTTAGCAATTTATTTTACTTACTAATCTTACTTTAGAGATAACTCTATTCTATATAAGCCTATATTAACTTCTTTTATTTCTATTATTAGTATATTCTCTTTACTGTTTTTTTTCTCTCTATAGGCTATATATTCTCAGTATTTAGTAGTAATAAAGTTTTTCCTTAAGTTAGTATAACTTAATATTAAATATAATACCTTAATATATTAAAACTGCCTAAATATAGTTATAATATAAAATACTATAGTTAAAGCTGATATTTTTTATCTATTTTATAATTATATTCTATAGCTTTAAAAGCTTAATATTATCTAGCTAGCTTTATTTTTCTACTGTTATAAGTTTTTATTTAAATATAATATAAAATGCTATAAAGAACTCTATTAGAGCTTATTATATTAAGTCTAACTTTATATAAGCTATTACTTATTAGTATTTATCTATAAATAAAAAGTTAAAATATACTAAAAAGTATTTAGTATTATAGCTATACTATATACAATTTATAAAGTATATTACTGCTTTTAGCTATATCTTTATAATATAGAGATTTATTTAGATAAGATTCTATTATACTTCTATATCTCTAATAAACTCCTTATTAACTTTTAGTTTATATACTATTATTAGATACTATATTAAATAGAGGGCTAAATCTTTTATAAATAGCTCTTTTAGTTTAATTAGCTTTCTATAAGATAAGGCAATATTAAGAAGATTTAGTAATATAGATATTATAATATTTAGTGTTCTTTTTAAAGTACTAAATACTGCTAATTGCAGTATCTGTATTTTTAGCTTTATTTTCTTAATCTACTAGCTTATATTCTATAAGACAGTTACTACTATATCTAACTGTAGCTATATTTATTCCAATTAAAAGTATATTTATTTTTAGATATATATAAAATTATTATGGATTTAGTTAGATATAAGCTTAAGTATTAGAAAGTCTATTAGTATACTTTATTTATTTATTATTATAGAGTTATTAATTAAAATAGTTTTAAAGTTATTTAAATTAAAGAATAATATTTATTAATTATAATAAGGCTGGTTTTAATATAAATATTTAATAGGTACTATATAATAGTATTAATAAATATAAAGAGAAAGTCTTCTATATACTTTAGGCTCTAACTGAGTCTATTAAGTATACTTAGTTATATAGTTTACTTTATACTATAGGTATAAGCTTTAAGCTTAAGTCTATAATATTTTAGTAACTAATTAGAGACTTTTAAACTGACTTTTTATAAATTAAACTTTAATTTAGTAATAGATATCTAGATAATTATAGCTATAGAAAATAATATTTCTATAAATAACTAGAATTAAAGATAGTATTCTTAAAATTCTAAAGAAGATATAAAAAATAGATTAAAAAAAATAGACTTCTAACTGCTTTTTAAGAATCTAATAGATTTAATAGATCTTTATTACTCTAACTAATAGACTTTTAGTCTATTAGACTTCTAAAGAAACTCTCTATTATAATAGCTATTATAAGAATAATTATAGAGTCTATATAGAAATAAAAAATCTATATAATACTAGTTTTATAATAGATACTTACTAAGTAAATAATAACTTTATATTAAAAACTTATTAATATAGATTTCTTTTAGCTAATATAGCTATTTAGTAATAAGCTGCAGATTAATATTTTAAATAATAGATATATATTATTAAGAGTTTAGTTAAGCAATTAGAAATTAAGCCCCCTAAGAAATATATATAACTCTTTTAATATACCTATAGTATACTACAGAAGAAAGTAATTAGTATAGAAATAGATAATTAGATTTAAGTCATTTAAAATAGTAATAAACTTTACTTTATAGCTATAGAGTTTTAAAAGATTAATTAGGCTATAATTAGGCTGTATACTAGCTTATAGACTAATTAATAAGTATATATAAATAGCTTATTAAGATTTATATAAAAAGATTTTACTAACTTTTTATAGAAATAGTATATAGATTCTAAATAGAGAGAAGTTAAACTATAAGACTAACTTTTAGACTTATAATAATATACTAAATAGTTACTAATAGACTATTATAAAGTATAAAGAGCTAGTTATACTACTTTTAGTATAGTACTAATAGAAGATAATAAGATTTTAACCTATTAATATTACTACAGTCTAAAGCTAAAAGTATAATAAGAAATCTAATAGATAAAAATCTCTATCTAAAAGTTAAAAAACCTAACTCTAAAAGCTAAAAAACTATAGAGATATCTTATAGTTTATTTTTCTAACTGCTAGTAGAATTAATATATATTTACTAACTGACCTATATATACTAAATACTTATTAAATACTAGCTAACTAATTAGTAAAGTAACTCTATTTACTAAAAGACTCTAAATACTATAATTATTACTCTAAAGAGATTCTTTATAACTACTAGCTACTAAATAAACTAATAGAAAAAAGAAAAAGAAAAACTATTTCTATACTAATATTATCTGCTTTTACTGTAATAAAAAAGATTATTATACTAGCTTTTACTTAAATACTTACTAACTTACTGCTAACTATTTAATAGAAAAGCTAACCTTTAAAAGTAATAAAAAGCCAGTAAGAATTTAAGTAGTTTAGGTAAAAACAGTCTATTTTAATCTATATTTAAAACTCTAAAATAAAAGTAAAAACTAAGAATATTAAGCTATATAGAGAGCTTTAAAAAGAATAAATAACTTCTATATAGATAGCTTAAATAATAAGAACTATTAGACTTATTAAAAGCTTATTAAGCCTTTAATAATTAAGATACTAATAGAAACTATTTATAAAAATAAGCTTTTTATAATAAGATAAAAATAAGCTCTTTATAATAAGGTAAAAATAAGCTCTCTATAATAAAGTAAAAATAAGCTCTCTATAATAAGATAAAAATAAGCTCTCTATAATAAAATAAGAATAAGCTTTTTATAATAAGATAAAAATAAGCTCTTTATAATAAAGTTAAATACTTTCTGCCTAAAGCTATATTACTTTCTAATAAATAGAAGTAATATCTTTTATATTTCTTTAAAAACTTATTAAGTAATTAGAAAATATTTAGTAAAAAATTAATTCTTTATTTAAACTAAAAAAACTTAACTAAAAAACTAAAGTTATTAGTTTAGAGAATAATATATTCTATATTATCTATAAAATAATAAAAATAGTAAGACTAAACTGACTATTATAGAAGTTATAACTTAGTAATAGCTAAATAAAGTATTAAAGTATATAAAATAGATTTTTATACTGTAAATTCTTCTATAAGTAAACTTAATATAAATATAATAGCTAGATTAATCTAACTATTAAAAAGAGAGAGTAATCTAAAGACTATTTAATAAGAAGTTAGAGTATATAAAAATGACTTTTATATTACTTTCCTCCTATAAAAAAACTTAAAAGAAATATAATAATTAGACTGATTTAACTATTTAATAGAAGTTAAATTAAAAACTGTTAGTAAAGAATTAAAGTATATAAAAAAAAACTTTAAACTAAAGATAAAACTTAAAATAAAACTAAAATAAAACTAAAAATAAAATTAATTAACTAATTAAATTACTTATAGATTAAAGCCTTAAAATAAAACTTTAAAGAGAGAGAAATAATTACTATCTTTAGTATAATCTATCTAACTAACTATATAATAAACACTTAATATATAACTGCTAAATATTTAACTGCTTTTAAAATAAGAAAATACTATTATATAAGAAATATAAACTTTTAGTAACTAATTATTAAGCTAACTGTATATAAGCTGAAAAGAGACTATAGTATTAAATAGAAAGTTATAACTTTTTTTTCTATAGAGTTTTAATAAGAATAATAGAATTTAGAACTATAAGCTTTAAGATAAAGCTTTTAAGAGGGAGGAATAATTATAAGAGTTAGACTCTTTTAAGTCTTTAGATTTAACTTTAAAGTTAGCTTTCTATTAGTTAGCTATCTAAGGGGTATTTAAAACTATATAGTAAGTTTTTATTAAGAACTTAATAAGTAAAAGCTTTATTAATACTATAAACTTACTTTTTTTACTCTTTTTAAGTTACTTTAATAAGACTAACTCTTATAATAATCTTAAGATAGTAATTTTATTTTAAGTAATAAAATATAAAAGAAATTAATATCTTTTATTATTAAAAAGCTAACTTTTCTTTTAATAATTATTTAATTTTTTAACTTCTATTATAGCTACTTTAATTATCTACTAAATTTTAGAAAGCTATATTAATATAAGCTAAAAGTATTTTAATTACTTTTTATATCTATATAATATTAAATATTAATATAATATTAAAAAGAAAATTAAAAAAAAATATTTAGTATATTTTTAATTTCTTTAGAGTTATAATCTTTTTAGTTTATTAAAATTCTTTTTAAATAGAGCTTATTATTTAAGTATTTAATAAAAGAATATATTAGCTATTTTTAGCTGTAATTTCTTTTTAAATAATACTAATAGTATAAATTTATAGAAAAATTAAATTACTTATATTAATTTATTATTTATTTAAATAGAAAAAGCTACTTTATTAATATTAACTAAAGCTTTTAAAATTAAATAGTTAATTTAAAAGTAAAAAAACTTTATTAATAATATTAGTAAAAAGATATTTAAGTTTTAGTTTAAAAAGTTCTTATATTATATAGAGGTAGGATAAATAATAGCTAGCTAGAATATTAATTAAAAAAGTAAATTTAAATAAAAATAGATTAATATAGATATTAGGAATTTTAAAATATTAAATTATATTATAGAATTTATAACTATTATTTATAAAGATTAAAATAAAGTAAAAAAGTTAGATAGAATTTTAATAGAGTATTACTATCTATATAACTCTATATTACTATTTAGACAACCTTTAGATTATATAACTATATTTTCTTCCCTACTATAGCTGCTATAGCTGCTATAGCTGCTACCTATAATACCACACAGTTATATTATAGCTTTTTAAGTCTCTTAGCAGTTAATTCTTACTATTCTTACTATATCTAATACAGATAATAATAACAATTTATAAGATTATATCTAACTGCTAGTTTCTATAATATATAACTCCTTTAAAAATCTATTTTCCTTCTTTTAGTCCTTCTACTGTAATAATAGTGCTGCTCTTATAAAGAAGTCTTCAGTAAAGAAGAAAGAAGTTAACAGTAAAGTTATTCTAATTTATATTACTCTTATATATAACTGTAGCAGTTTATACCCTTCTGAAAGTATTAGTTTAAAAATAGTTTAGTATATATAAGACTGGCTATAAGTTTAAGATTACAGTTAAAACCTTATAAAAGGTAAACTAGTAGTAGACCTATAAGATAGCAAGCTGTTATTATAATTATAGCTCTTTTCTTAATCTTTTAGCTTATATAGCTTACTGCTAGTAGACTATAGAATAGTAATAACTTAATAAATTCCTCTTTAAGTATAAATCCCTTTCCATCTATAAGATAAGTAATATTATTAAAGATATTACTATAATACTCTCTTTTTTCACTTAAAAGAATATCTATAATAACTGCTAAAAGCTATAAATTAAATCTCTTAGAGGGAAAATATTAATATAGACTTAAATTAGCTATCTTTAGAAATTTAGTCTTTAGTATATTATTAAATATAGCTTTAATTTTAAAATTAAAGGTATTTTCTAAACTTATCTATAGTATAAATAGATATAGACTAAATTTCTAGAGGTTTTTAACTTTAATAATATATATAAAACTAACTGCTTTAAAATATATTTATTTTAGGTTATTAGTATTACAGATTAAAAGTTTATTATTCACTTTAGCTTTAGTTTTATTAATATAGAAAAAAAAAGAGAGTTTTTAGTAGTTTTATATATAACTTAATAACTTTAGGAACTCTCTCTATATTTTAATACTATCTGTTATTATTATAGATAAAAAGCTTACTTTTAAGAATATTCTTTTTTAAGTTTTTCTGTAAATATAATAGTAGTTTTATATATATTATATTAATATTAATATTAATATAAAGATTAAGATATAATAGAAAGAGTTAAAAAATATAGATAATTCTAATAATAATAATACTAATAATAATAAAAAAGATTAAAATATAGATAATAATCTTACTGCTTAAGCTGCTATTTAAATATAAGATAGAGAAAGATATTACTACTATATAGTAGCTATATTAGCTTATCTAAAAGATAATATTTTATATTTAGTAGAGTGTAATTTATACTATTAAAAAAGCTAATTTTAAAGCTATTTAAATAGTAATAAACTGTATATACTATCTATAGTAAAAAGTAATCTTTTAGTATATTTCTAAGAAGTATATAGATTAGTATAAATAGTAGGTAAAATACTTTATTAACTGCTATTATAACTTTAGCTAGTAGGTTAATAGCTCTATTAAGACTATCTATAAGAATATAAAGTTATATCTAGTTATAGATACTAAAGATCTTTTTTATCTATATAATACTATTATATAAATATTATACTAAAAGAAGTAAGATTATAACTAAAAAGCTATAGAAATAATAATATAGTAATAGTAAAAATATATATAGTAGGAATAACTTAATAAGCTGTCTATATAAATTACCTATATAGCTATTAACCTACTAGCTAAATAGTATCAGTTTATTATTACTATAATATCTTTATTTATATAAAAAGTAATACTCTTATAGTTCTACTAAAAGTACTTCTTATAGTAATATAGACTTTCCTACAGTTATAATATTCTATATTAGTTTTAGGTATTATAGCTACTAAAGAAAGAAGTTATTTATTTATACTAGTAGCTTAAGAAGCCTTTAGTATAATTTCCCAGGAAATATATATAATTTCTACTAATTTTAACCTTTAGAACTTTATAAAGCTACTCTTTTATATATATAATCCCAATATTATTAAAAACCTCTATAGCAGACTGTATCTCTCTAGTAATAAGAAGCTTATAATATTCTTATTACTACAGTTTAATCCTATATAAATAATACAGTTAATACAGTTAATACAGTTAATACAGTTAATACAGTTAATACAGTTAATACAGTTAATACAGTTAATACAGTTAATACAGTTAATACAGTTAATACAGTTAATACAGTTAATACAGTTAATACAGTTAATACAGTTAATACAGTTAATACAGTTAATACAGTTAATACAGTTAATACAGTTAATACAGTTAATATAGTTAATATAGCTATAGCCCTAACAGCTAAAGTAAAGCTAGCAGATAACCTATTAGCTCAACCTAAGTATATACTGCATACTGATATAAGCTGAGCTTGAGATAGAAGCTAGCCTGAAGCTAACCTGAAGAATATTAACGCTGAGATTATAAGGCTATACAAACATAAGGGGCAGGGAAATGAGAGGCGGATGAGGGAGGGGAGGCAGAGTGTCGGCAGCACCGTCGTCAGCTATAGAGGTCATCCCGTCCATACAGCTAGAGCTGCCGTCACAGCTGGAATAACAGCCGGACTGTTAGAAATACTACTTTTTATGGGGAAATATCAGAGATACATTTTTTAAACAATTTAGCTGTAGCCGGACTTGCGGGCTGTTAGAATATATAGATGTCAATTGAAATTCGCTTAGAGTTAATTGTATTTCCTAACTTATACTGTAATTTTTAGTGTAGCGGAGGGAAGAGGCAGAATGTGGGGTGAAAAAATATAGTTATATAATCCAAAGGTTGTCTGGATAGCAATATGGGGTTGTGCGGATAGCAATACTCTTCTAATAAATAGAAAAAAGCAGCTTAAAACTTAAATTTAAACTTTAGTAATTATAATATATATAATAAAAATACAGTAAATTTAAATATTAAATTTTCTTATTAAGGGAAAAAAGTAAGTATACTATAATACTATTAAGTTAATCTTATAAATTAATAGTAAAAAAAAAGCCAGCTTAAATTTAAAGAATTTATACTATTAAGCTTAGTTATTACTAAAGTTATTATAACTAGCTACTATTAGTAAGCTTATTATAAGTAGTATTATTAAGAGAATACTATAATATCTATTAAATATATTAATCTTACTAATATTAACTAAGTTCTTTATGAGAAAACTTTTATAAACTTAAGCTTATATATACTAATAGAGTTAGGGGAGGCCTTCACGCTCCCCAGGTTTCACAAAAAGACAAAATAGTGGGCGGGTCTCTTTGCTATAGACCTCGGCAAGCACACCGCCAAGATCTCGGACATCACACACAAAGCACTGAGTATATGGATCAGCATGGCGTTGGCTATACTATTCTCTCCTATACTGCCCCAGGTGTGCAGAATATCTGGGATCCCGAGGAGGCCCAGCCCCTAGCAATGGAGGTCAACGACTACATTGCCGTACAGATCAGAGACCGATCTGACCGTTTCGGCGCTTTTGCATAAGCCCCTCCCGTTTCTTAAAAGGAAATATGCTAAATTATCTAGAACTCTTTCCATGCATGACCCCCAAGAGGTTGCTATGGAATTGAGACGATGCGTAACTCAATATGACATTAAAGGAGCCCTGGTTAATGACACGCAGCGTGCTGGCGCCGAAGGTGATGACATTGTCTTCTACGATGGCCCAGAATGGGACGTCTTCTGGTCGACAGTCACCGAGCTCGACGTCCCGTTCTATCTCCACCCGCGCAATCCTACGGGCACTATCTCGGGATGGTTACCAATGGTGTCTTCGATCGCCACCCAACCCTACAAGTCATCCTTGGCCACCTAGGGGAGCATATCCCCTTTGATATTGGCGTATCAACCATTGATTCAAGGATATCAAAAAGCCACTGGGCCTCGACTGCTAGCTTACCATTCGCGATTACTTTGAACGGAATTTGTGGATTACTACTAGTGGTCCTTTTCGACTCCTACCCTGCAGTACTGCATGGCAGAAGTTGGTGCCGACCGTATCCTCTTCTCGATTGACTATCCTTTCAAGTCCTTTAGTGATGCATGCAATTGATACGATGGCATCCACCTTGGATTGGAACGGACAATGCAAAGAAGCTGTTCAAGCTCGGGAGCTTCAAGGATAGTGAGGCGTAAACCATCAGACTATTCTATTCGATTGCGACAGTTCGTAATCCCCGTCACCATATTTATCTTACGAAATTTGATGCAAGTTCAATCATCCGCGGACCGAAGAGCCGGAAGGCAGTTTATAGGAAGGCACTTTATCACGACTACCTGTGAAACTGAGGAGCCTTTAAGCTCTTGGGACCAGTGCACGATCAGGTGGACAGTAGGCACGATAACTCCTATCGCGGCCGGCTCTTGGATGAACTGAGGCTCCCAACGTCCTGCGTATCGTTTGTAATTCCTAACTCAACCTACGTTTATTGCCCACGTGAAGCACTGTAAAACACACAAATACCATAAATAAAGCGGTCCACCATTATCAACAATTCGTTTCCTATTTTGAGCTAATAGCGAAGTTTCGACTTGAGTGTCTCCAGCTCTTGCTGGTTTGGGTCGTGGTGCAGGGGGCCTGTGTTGTATCGGAGATACTTCCGAACAAAGTACGTTCTTGTGGTAGATATGCCTAACTTGGTCGCCCTCTTGTTCTGCTTCGCGGTATTTCAATCCAACTTTCAAATAGCTAAAGTAGGTTAAAATACTGGACAATGGTGTATCCACTTGGGGAGATGTAGAGATTGGAATTAATTACTGCCCAACATCCTCATCCACAGTGACATGATCCATCAATTAAGGACTAGAGTATCTAACTTAGCATGTATTCTTCCAACCCGTCTAATGTAAATTGAAAATTGCGTTTCACTCTCAAGTTCTAGGTCAGGACAAATGCTGTCGGCCGGCGGAGTAAAATGTAGGGGATGTAGGGTCCCCTCTAGTTGCAGATCACCATAGTCTGCTGCCAAACCTTGCTCTCCATTTGCCTCTGTTTGATCACCAGAGTTGACATGATCCGTGAGAAAGTCGGTTTGGCCAACTCCTTGATCTAAAAACGTTGATGACGTCTCCAAATCACCAGACGCTGAACAAGAGGATGAGATTGGGTGAGCAGACAATTTTCGGCTCAACTCTTGGTTGGCTGTCAGGTACTGCATGTTTGATTCATGCCTGGACAGGCACAGCTCATCAAGTGCCTTGAATTCGTCGTTATTCGGGCACCTGCCACGCCTCAAACTCCAGTCCAAAACAACTGAGAGCTGGAGGTAATGGCTAGGTCGTAGAGTGAGTAGCTCTGTCCAGTTGGTGGGTGAGTTTGTGACCCAGAGAGGATCCAGATGCTGGACCACGTCACGGACAACCTTGGCCACCCATTCGACGCCGTCGTACTGGGGATAGTAAACCTTCATGGCATCGATCAGAATCCCCAGCTGTCGCAATGTTATGTTGCGATGGTTGTTGTCTGAGATAGAGAGGCGGATATCGAGAATATATAGTGCGAGAGGGAAAGCAGAATAAGCAACTCTGATGAGGCTGCGGTTAGCGCAGGGAGAGATGATGGGCTGTTGTAAATGAACGTACGCTGTGATGGGCATCCATCGTGTCAGTTGGAGCTGATTCAGAACTCTCAAGCAATCGATTACGCAAGAAGATGCATGCTGGATTTCTTCTCCAAAGTTCCCAGAGATCAATGAGCCCTAGCGCACCGTGGATAACACCCGTCGTGTTGGCCCGGAGGAAGTAATGGGAGAGAGCCAGGGTAGCAGTGCTAGCATGTCGAATATCTGATTAGCCACGGCTCTTCTTGGACTGAAAGGTATCTTGCTTTTGCACGTACTGGTAATGCATGAACATTAAGTTTGCAAAGAGAATCACAGAGTCGTCTTGCACGACATCCCCCACGCTTTGCCGCTGCACTGTTGACGATACAAACCAACGATCCAGAGACTTCTTGCATTGGCTGTACGTCTTGCCGTCAAATTCGGCACTTGTCGAATCCCACGGAAATGCGAGAAGAATGACGTCGGTTAGTATGACACATAACTCAACGACGTTGCAAAGGACGGCTGCCAGATCTTCTTTCGCCTTCCCGCTGTATACCCTTGAGTGAGATATTTCTTCTTGCAAGTCCGAGCATCCTTGACTCATGTGTTTCTCAAAATTGAAATGAGCCCTCGTCAGCAATAGGCTTCGCCGCAGGCCCAATGCTTGGATCCGATCACGCATCGTACAGCACCACCACAACCGCCTGAGTGTCTTGTGATCATCTCCTGCACTTTCAGTTGTGGTGGAATAAGCGTCGGCGTCGGCCATTCTGGAATTTTGAATGGCGATGCTGAGCCATATTGTATTCGGCATTTCATCGACAGCGTTGGGGCGGAGGCGTCCAGAACGAAAGAAGAAGCGCTGCTTTGGGCAATGGCGATGGGGGATTTCTCGGTGTCGAAGTCGTAGAGCAACTAGTTAAACCTAAACGTGAGCTAGCAGCCCGATGGCGAGTGTCTGGTACAACAAACCTTTGCTTTCCTATAAAACGACGCCCTCATACCTCGGATGCTAGAATGGCCGAGAAACCCGACTTTGTCACCCGAAATGAACTACAAATTCTCTCGTTAACGCTATAAATAGATTTATATGGGGTGGGGGACGATGATACGCACACTGCTTGACGCAAAAAGCATGGCTTGGAATAGAAGCAAGGATACCTTCAGTTTGGTGCCTGAATCATTGTCACTAGAGTTGTAGGAGTCCCAAAAGTCTGCCTCATTGAGAATTGGCAAGTGCGGATGCACGTGAGTGAAATACTGGTGAATAAGGTCGTCTAGGATCGGTCTTGTGGGAACATGCAAGCTGCCTTCCAACTCCAAGAAGTTGATGTCTTGTGGGGGGCTGTGGGAGATGTTGTTGATGGCAAGGAACGAGTAGTAGGAGTAGAAGACTATGATGGCGGATCCGGAGGCGAGGTTGGCAACGCGATCTGGACTTGTAGTGCTTAGAAAAGGAGTCAATAGATCAGCGAAGGGAGATTGAGAAGCTTTTGCCAGATCAGTAAGACTGCTCTATTCCAACTTTTCAGGTGAGTGTGCTTGCATCCCCGGACTTTCTTACATTGTGAGGAAGAGTTCTCTGTCTTGTCTACCGTTCCGGTTTTCTTTGGATCGCTGACAGAACGCTCTCTCTGTGCTGGCGGAAAAGAATTCCCCTTTGGGCTACCATCTTCTTCATCGCAAAGGCTGTCCAAGGGTGCCGGGCCGCACATGTCGGGATGAAGGCTGCATTTGGTCGATCGGTCGATATTACCCGTTTCCCTAGGGGTAGCCTGACGCTGATGGCGAGATTGGCCAACAAGACGTCGGTCCAATTCGTAGGTTTCACTGTGGCTCGGTAAGGTTTGCACCGAATTTTCGTATCCCCGACGGGTTGCTTACCTTTTCGAAGCTCTGTTTGCTCTGCTAGGAACAATGCAATTCTTCTCGTCCAGGCTGCAGTTGCTACACGGTCGACCATTTCGTGAGACGTCACATCGAACCTTTCTGATTCGGCAGCTGAGGCAGGCTCGTGTGGCGACCTCTTGTTTGCTCTTCGAAATGTCTTGGGTGTCTCTGGTTTGGTGAAAATCCGTGATGTTCTCAACGACGAGTCCATGACGGCACAAGGTTCGGCGCTGACTATTCTTGTTTGTGATTAAAAAAGCTGGAGTGATTGGAGACCGAAAACATGAAAAAGCTATGGTGGGAACGAAGTTGGGCAATGGGATAGGTAGTCTAAAGCTCACCGTGTCAGTGAGGCAGATTTAAATCTAAACATGAGATAAAGCAAGGGGTTGTGTCAACCAGGCTTTACTGATTTGGCTACCATCATCGTGCCGAGCGCCACCCCTCAACCGCCCGCTTCTTGGCCAGCCCGCCCGCTCCTTGGCCAGTCCGCCCGCTTGCTTGCCCACATGCCCACAATTCGAATAGCGGGGCCAGACACACATAGGGTGGTTGCGGTTTCAACGCCTTGTGCGATGCATGTGATGGTCCGAGGATGACGCTACGCGTGTGTCGTCTGTTTGAGGTGACTCGTTACATTCGTTGAGAGCGGGCAGGAGAACTCGCTCTCAAATGCGTTCAATTCAACATAAGTGGGAGCACCATGGTTACCAACCTTTGCGACAGCTCCGATAAAGGTAGCTGCCACTTCATTGCGAATTGTTCCTCGTCTTGGCTCTCCTAACGCTCGTTACTCGCCTGCTGAAACTGATCGCACAGTGATCTCAGTCGTCGCCACTACGTAATTAGATTTCGTGTCCTGGGCCACCAGACATGGCTGTTCTCTGTGCGCCGCTGGGTAGTCATGTGCAATTACAAGTGCTCGAGTGTTGGAAAATCTCGATGGTTTAGTTATGTGATAGGCTACGTGTAATACGGCACTGGTACCTTTGATGAGCACGATATCGGTGGTCTTGTATCTAATGGTCTCGCTTTTAACTCGAGTGAGTCTCGCTCTCTCTCTCTGTGGTTCAACAAAGCCTCAATGGACAGCCTCTGCGCTTG